>JAPERH010000199.1:0-69123 GCA_030411535.1 Beauveria australis | reverse complement strand
GAATTTAGGGTCATGAGCGGAATTACTTCAGACCCACTGTAGGTAGGTAGGTAGGTACTGTAGGTACCTAGGTAGTGACAGTCAACGCCTCCAACACCTATTTACCTACTAACCTACCTACCTACTTGTCCAAAAAGCATTGTTTCCCACATAAGTAACCTATAAGCATTATCATTTATACGCTTCTTCCGGAATTCGTTATTCGTACACTAGCCATGCCTCCTCACGATGGTCTAGTACACCTCAAGGAATACGACATCAAAGACAGCAATATCGAGCTGATTGGAACCGATATTGACCATCAGGTCAAATACAAGTCGGCAGCCGAGGAGCCCGCCTGGCAAGTTGTCGGAAAGAGCCCAGGCCTGCTCATCTGGCGTATCGATAACTTCCAGGTTGTTCCATGGCCTAAAGAGAAATTCGGCCAATTCTACGATGGCGACAGCTTCATCGTCCTCCACTCCTTCAAAGTCGGCAGCAAGGATGGCTCCGAGAAGCTTGGCCACGAAATTTACTTTTGGCTCGGCAGCCATACGTCGCAGGACGAGGCTGGTACCGCCGCTTACAAGACTGTCGAGCTAGATGAGTTTCTTCACGGCGCCGCATCGCAACACCGAGAGGTGCAGTCAGCCCCTTCTGATGAATTTCTCGCCTTGTTCCCCAAGATTTCCATTCGCTCCGGCGGCGTCCGTTCCGGCTTTAGACACGTCGAGGAGGCACGCAAGGAGGATGTCACTACGCTCCTGCGCGTCTTCACCAACCCCGGGTCCAAAACCTCCAACGGCGTGGTTGTCCACGAGGTTGAACCCACCTACCACAGCCTCGACGACGGTGACGTTTTTATCCTTGACAAAGGCAACAAGATCTGGGTCTGGCAGGGCAAGTGCTGCAGTCCCATGGAAAAGGCCAAGGCTGCCCAAATTGTGCACGACATGACTCTCGCAAAGCACATTGATGTCGAGGTTGTTGCCCAGACCGAGTCGCGCTCACGTCGTGTGATTGATCTTCTCGGCGGTGATGCTTCCACGCAATCCGATGGCTTTAAGCAGGGCCGCCCAATTGCCTCCGGCAACAAAGCTTCCATTGCTCCCGGCCGCTCGAAGAAGCTATTCAGACTTAGTGATGCCTCTGGACAACTTTCATTCAGCCTTGTCAAAGATGGAAATGTCACTGCCAATGATCTAGATGGCAATGACGTCTTCCTCTTGGACAGCGGAAAGGCCGTCTGGGTGTGGGAGGGTCAAGGTGCAAGCCGTGCCGAGAGAGCCCAGTGGTTGCGAGTTGCCCAGGCATACATTTGCCAACTGGCTCAGCATTCTACAGATAGCCATCTTATTCCTCTGGCCAAGGTCAACCAGGGCAACGAAACCAAAGCTTTTCAGCAAGCCATTGCTGCGTGAATCGATTTGTTTAGGTTTCATTCGTGTTCACAGCATAGATGCAGTCAGGATCGGGTTTCACAGAAATTGCATTGACTAGACGAAAACAATCCTCAAACTACTTCCTGTCAATTTTAACGGGCACTAGCATGTTATGGTATTCAGGGTTCGGGAGAAGCCTTGTCGCTGCCCTTGGGTACATCAACTATAGCTGTTCTTGTCCATATGTGCTTTGCACCTGTAACATTGAGTTCCTCCACTGCACCACCTTTGATTGAGACTGTGGGTTTCAGGGAGCCATCCGGCAGAGCGATAACGTGCGCGATTCGAGCGCCGCAAGTATCACAAAAATAGCATCGCATGGTGCCTCCAGTTTTGGACGGTCGCGGCCACATTTTGAGCCTAGCCCGTATGTCCGTTGGTGGTGGCCAAGTTCCCTCGGTAGGAAATATTGCTGATATCCCAAACGCGGACGAGGACTGCTTGCGACACTCCAAACAGTGACAGAAGTATACCTCGAGAGGCTCAGCCTGCGAGGCGCGAAAGTCGATAGTTCCGCATTGGCACAGAATTCGCATCCTGTCGGGGACATTCATATTCATTTGCAAAATAAATTATAAGGAAAACAAATAGGTAAATCCAAGAAGTAAAGAGAGTCTGTGAGCCTTCAAACGAGCTGAAAAAGCACGAAGATTCAGCTGTTACGGCGTTGGAACACCGAACTTTGACTTTCGGGTACAGTGGTCACGGGTGCTAAGCCAGCCCCAGTACCTTAGTACCTACGTAGGTAGGTAGCGATTGACTGCGGAGTGGCGCGGTCCGCTCAGAATCAAGGTTATCAACATCTATTCATAGAATCAGGAGTTGTTTACTGCATATTTGTGTGGTTAGACTCTCCGTAAGCAGTATATAAGGGCAGTATAGTATCTCGCTGAATAAACGACCCTGGTGCCTGGGCTGCTCGAAGCAACGTAGGTAGTCTCGTCAGTGGTGGATCAAGCAGCAATAATAAATGAGTTACTTCGTACTACGGATCGGGTTACGTGCAAACCCGGCATGCCGCTCTGTGGAACCCTTAAGAAATGACGTAGGCCGTCGGCACATGCTTTTACGTTTCTCATCAATTGTAAGCATCGCAGTTCCCTCCGCCACTTCGTGACCCTCGATACCGCCAGAATTTCGACGTAATCCAGAAGAAAGCTATAATGGACCGTTTGATATCTTCCCGACCAGTCTCATACGTGCGCAGAGCCGGCAGAGCCGCCTCGTACCCGCTGCGCGGCATCTGGTACTTTAGTCGAACAAGGGAGTTCTGGCCGCTATTTCTCGCACGCCTGCTACCGCTTTCGCTCATTTCGCTTGTCGTCTACTTCATATTGTTTGCCTTCGCTTTTCTACCGCAATTTGCTTTTTTGGCAATCTTCCAAGGATGGGGTGCATGGGTAAATGCGGTCGTGCTCGTGTTGGGTGAAGGATTGGTTATTATTCAAGGCCTTTTCGAGGGCTTCTTTGTTGATGAGTGCCGCGTCGATGTCTTTGATGTAAGTCTTGAAAATTGGTACATGAGAGCTTGGCTTACTTTTACAGGCTACTTTGATTCAAAATTCGTTGGAAGACCTGGTTGCTCCTCACCGCGTCCTGTACCCCGATGCGCCGAATGCTGTCAGAATGCTTGGCAAGCCTACCAGCCCCGCCATATACACGCCATGGAGCATCATCCAAATCTTGGAGCTTATCGTGTTTCTGCCTCTGAATCTTATTCCTTACGTTGGAACACCGATGTTCATTATGATAACTGGCACACGGCTCGGAAAGCTGGCGCACTACCGTTGGTTCCAGCTTCGCGGACTGTCCAAGGCGGAGCAAAAGAAGGAGCTGAAGTGTCTCGGCTGGGAAAACGTATGGTTTGGATCCGTGGCAATGCTTTTGGAGCTTATTCCCATTCTTTCCTTCTTCTTCCTCTTGACCTCCTCAACCGGGGCTGCGCTATGGACTGCAAGGATGGAACATGAGGCGAGACAACGCGATATGGAAGCGTCTGCAGACCCAACTGCGCCTCCTCCGTACACAGATTTGGCTGTATGATTGCGCTATAAAAGACTAGAGGACTCTTGTTCGGGATGAAGTATATTCACTGAGAGTTGCTTGGGGCTGGACGAAAATGTTTCGTTCCACAAAATCGGTCCTCCAGTAAAGGGGCAAGACAGCTCATGTCGACTCGCAAACGGGGTCGCTTGTCTGTAGTCATCTTTTTCTGGCCTAGGAAGACAATATGGGCCCTAGGCTGCCCGTTGAACCCCAGTTCGGCGCCTCCCTCCGTATTTGCGACTTGATCTGCAAACATTGTGGTATTCTTGAGCAGCAGCAGCACGAGGTTCCATCTTCATCTAGCGCCTTGAATATACAGGATTCGGTCGAGATGTTCCTTCATATAGTTCACGCCCCAAGCTCACGGTTTATAGACATCCAAACTATCTTCAAACGGCGGTCATCGCGTACGTTGTGCTGCCAACTGCTGCCAGCTGGCAGGTAAAACGTTGCGCCAGTCCTTGCCCTCTTCCTTCCCTTTCTTGTCCGGTTTGCAAACGAAATCCTTCTTCTACTTCAACGTCAATCTCGATTCGTGATTCTAACTTTTGTCCTTCTTTCATCACCATACTCATCTCCCGTCGTTTTTCTTTGCGCTCGTTACGCTTCAATCCTGGGCGCTACTCCCGCCACCTCTCGTATGTTTCCTGTGTCCCTTCCCCAGTCTCGCTTTAACTCTTCATCGCAGCAGTATCACCCCTTATTTTACCCTCTTTGGTCTCGTCAACACCAATTTGGTTATCGTCAATGATTTCTCCAGCCATCAAGGGCCCGTTCCTGGGCTGTTGGCTAGTTGCCGGCTTGGCGTTGGGTTCGCCTGAATATTCGTAAGTGACAATCGCCTGTACGGGAGTTCCAGGACTGACCGCTCATGTAGGGACAATTACTCCAGTTCCCTCGTCGGCAGCCAGCCTGGCACACTTTCCAGCTCCGTGGCGGATGCTTGCAGGATCGAGTCTACCAAAACCGTATTCGTCACTCTAGGCTCGGCTGGCAAGCTATCAACGGAGTCAGTTCCCGCTGGAGCAAGCGTCGGAACCACCACCATTATTGTGTCTCCGGTACAATCACAGGTCAAGACTGATCTAAGTGTCGATGCCGCAACAACTGATTCTGTCCCGGTCTATGAGCCTACCATGGGCTTCTCAAGCCACTCCGAAGCTGGTCACCCTACATCTGAAATCTCATCGCTGGAGTACTTCACGATTTCCCGCACAGTCTTGTCCACCCGCACTGTTACCCTCACTGTTGCACCTGCGGGGAAGGGCTCTACTTCAAGTGCAAGTAGTGTTGCCTCAGACGTCAAAGGTACTGGAGTCAGCTCAGCTGTGACCGAGTCCCCTTCGAACGTTGCCACGCGTATCACGCACACTGTTGGTGGTCCGGATGGCCGTTCTACTGTGGTTGAATCCATCATCATCACGGAGCCGGCTGGTGCTTCTACATCGGCGGTTCTGGGGACTGCATACCCGGATAATTCAGCTTCAGTCACTGCGCCCGGTATCCCAGTTCCCTCCTATGTTAGCATTACTTCAGGGCTGCCTGTCCACACAAGCTTCACTGCTATAGGTCCTGATGGCTCTTCGACTATCATTGACACAACATGGATAATTCCTGTTCCCCCTACTTCGCTCATGTCTGGCCTCAATCCTCTTCCCTCGGAAGTCTTTTCTTCAGAGCGAATTGTCTCTGGCCTTCCCTCAAATGCTGCCTCCGAACCTACTTCTGAGAGCCCTATTACCTCAGTCATGGGCATTCCGACCTGCACTACCGTCACGGTCGTAGGGCCAGACACGCGTCTGACTGTTACGGAGGTGACAATCATTGCTACAACTGGTGCACCAACTGCAACAACTTTCACTCTTGCGCCTCCTTCTTTCGTGGCTCCAGCTTCCATGACAAATCTTGTCAGTCAGCCACCTATCACGAGCAACAGCATTGTGACTACCATTACGTGGAAAGTTATTGGTGCAGATGGCACTGTTTCGCCAATCATTCAGACCATCACTGCCCCTTCGGGTTCAACTATTGCGGACATTCCTGCCTCTCTTCCTGCAGCAGTCACAGCCAATTTTCCACAACCTGCTGTAACCAGATCTTCCGGTAACGTGCCGCTTCTGACTCCTTATGGCACTGCCAGTGCAACTGGCGAAAACCCATCAAGCGTTTCTTCTGTTGTTTCGGGAATAGGTTCAATGCCTACTTTTATCCCTGCCCCTCCCGGGTCCGAAGCATCTGATGCCATCACAGAAGAGCCTCCGGCATACACTCTTGCCACTGCTTTGCCCAATTTCTCTCATACAACTACTACCATTCGTTCTCAGGACACCGTTCGTTCTTCTCCCATGCAGTATGGGACAAGCTCTCCGGACAGCGATTGGATTTCCTCCATTCTTTATGGTCCTTTCCCAGCACCCACGCCTCCCGTTACTCCAATGCCCGGAACTCCTGAGGCCGATCCTGTGCCAGCACCTGCTTTTGGAAATCCTGAGCCTGCTCCTGTGCCAACACCTGTTCCTGGGACATCTGAGCCTGCTCTTCTACCAACACCTGCGCCTGTAACTCCCGAAACTACACCTGAGCCATTGCCTGCTCCTGCCACTCCAGAGGCTGTGACAACACTTGTCACTAGCACATGGACCAATACTATCACTGAGCAGACCACAACATATGTCATCAAGTTCCCGTTGACTACCATGGCTACTGTCACAGTTCCGCGTGTGCCAGCATTTCGTAAACGTCTCCTGAGAAGACAAGGGTATGTGGTGATAGCATTTTTCAACTCCCTGTTCTAGAAACATTGCTTAATGGCCTGTCTTAGCTCCGTTGGTACCTCATTACCTTTTTCAAACTCGAGCACCACCACTCCATACCCTCTTACCGAAAACACGTCGTTGATTTCAAGTATTTCATCACAATTGGTGACACCAATTACAACCCCAGTTCCGACAAGTACAATTCCGGCGAGTACAACTCCATCAAGCTCCATAAACACTTCGACAATTCAGTCTCAGGACTCATCTCCCACTATATGCGCTTCCGGGGGAAGTAGAGTAGGCAACTCAACCGTGAATGTGAGCAACACTTGTCCTTTTGCAAGAAACACAACTGATTGGCATAGTTCGATAACGTGCTCCCTGGTCCTCTTCTGAACCCCGCTGGAGATCTGTGGTTCTCGGAGGGCTTTCTTGTGGCACCTCCCTCTTCACCGCCATCAGATGCATACCTTGCATCGTCCGGCAATCAGCTCCTGCAGTTCATGCCCCCAGCTTTAGTTCCAGATGCTCCTTTTGATGGGGCTGGAGATACAGCTGAAATTAGCGTCGGTCCAAACGAGATATCTTCCTGCTTCCGCTTCAACTTCTACGGAGCCAGCCTTGGCTGTGCAGCTGAGGGAGTAGAGCAATGGTGCGAGTTCGAGTTCTCAGCATACACGTACAATGAGACTTTGGGCTCTGAGACTTCACTTGACTGGTCAGAAACAAAACGCATTCCAGCTTGTCCTAATTTTCCTCAGGGTCCTTGCCCCCTCTTCCCAGTTCAGCTTGATGGCTACAACAATCTCACCTCCATCTTAGTCACAGTCCGTGTTGGGCTGGAACTGAGAGCTTGGTGGGGAGACGACTTACACGTTGGCTGGACGGACAACACCTGTGAAGCTGTCTCTTGTCGTTCCAGTGTCATTTCTCGCCGTGCTAAACGAGAGGCTTTCAGTCGAGCATCGCGCAGAGGTGTCTGGCAGTGGACCCCAAATGGCGCCAAGAAGCTCGATGACGGCTACGTTTGGTCCTCTTTCGAATAATACGAGTCCTTTGTGGGATATTTACAATTCATGTTGACGAGTTGCTGGAAGACAATGTTGCTGTTATTTCGCCTTGATTTCTTGGAGGGGTGGTATTGTACCTAATTTATGAATGGTGCTTTGGGATGGATTGCAGGACACATAACTTATTACCAAACCCTTTGGGACACGCGATTCTGGCCTGTCAGGCTTATCTAGTCGAACGCCTTAATATCGTTAAATAAACGTATACCATACAACAGCACATTGATGCAATCACAAACAAGTAGTGCGTAGATTATCTCCCATGCATGAAAACGGGCAGATGCACAACATGAATTAGTAATACGACAATCCAAATACGCCAATTTAGGAAAACAGTATCATCGGTGACCGTTCTCATCTGCGATGCCCCTTTTATATTCTACTAGTCGAGTCAAGACCCTTGCTGGGCAATCTAGCCGCCTTGGCCGCAATCGAGAAATCGCATCCAGCAGCGATGGGACTGGCAGAAAATACCTTTGCGCCAGTGTATCGAGCAGGGCTTGCAAGAATAGGACCTGCAATAGGCGGTCCCGTGAGCATGACAAAACTCACAATGGAAAAGGCCATGCCCATACTAACACCAAGCTTGCGCAGGTAAGTTGTGAGGAAAGACAGGACGGCTGGGAAGAGGCCCTGGATGCCAGCGCCGACGATGCCGAACACGAGGACGCAGGCGTAGAGCCCTACAGGTCTGTCTATGGCGATGAAGCAGTACACGAGCACAGAGGCGATGATGGAGGTCCGCATGAAGTCGTTGACTGCGCCGATGCAATCGGCAATAAAGTTGGGAACGATGCGGCCGACGATACCCACGCCGCTGGGGGTGATCAGCAGGTTGAGAGAGATCGAGTATCGTGGTGAAGATGACGAGGTGGCCGATAAGACCTGGAGAGAAGCAAGCGTCAGTGTGGACGGTTTGTTGGTGAGGGTGGAGGGATGCCACTTACGCTGCGTCCAGGCGACCCAGCCTCCGTCCGGCGGCGGACCCGGCTCAGTACTCGATTCGTGTGATGCTGATACTCGTTGCTAACCTCGCCGTCGTTGTGGGCATCGTGCCCCTCCACCTCTGCGTCGGCGCGTGATCACGCCGGCACCAATGCCTTGTGCCCCGCCGCCCAGCCCATCGCACTCCTTGTCGTGAAGCCGGCCCGAGGCACGCCGCGGTGACTGCATCCCGTATCGGGGGCAGCGGCGACGGCCGCATGGCCTTTTTCGGTCGGACATCTGGTCGCTGGCGAACGAGGACACCATGGCGGCCAGATGTCTTCCTCTGTTTCGGAATGGCGGTTTGATAAGTTGCTCCGTCTTGTTCGGCGGGTGTAATTGACCTCAAGTACTGTTGGAAAGGAAATCAGGGAGGCTCCGGTGGGAGGCGCCGACGGCCCGCCCTTGACTCCGCTGTGGCTTACTGACGCGGGTCGGGAGAGGGGAAAGCAACATCGAGCGTGTGAGCCGGCCCCCAGGCTTATCAGGGTGTCTCGTTCACTACTCAAACTAAGTAATTGATGCTGGATTCTTTCGTCAAAATGGCTCGTTGTGGTGCTGAAATATGAAAAAGCAACAGGTCATTGAGAACGGAGACCCGGATAGCCGGGGAAGACTAAACGATCAAGATATTGCAGGGCCCGGCAATTAGCGTCGGGAAAGTCTGAATATTCTACCTACTTTATAGCATGCCTTTTCTGCTCTTTAGAAGATGAAATGCCATTGACAAGCCACGAGAACTAGGCATTGGAGGATTAGGGTATCATCGGCGCTCAGGCTATATCTGTCGATATGGCAACGCCGTCCTTTTCTCGTTCATCGATAGTTGGAAGACCACAAAATGCGCCGCCTTTTCTCCTCATCTCTTTGTCGGAAAGGGTGAAGATGCATCTGCATCTGACGTAGTCACTTACAAGCTAGTGGCCATTCGGGCCACATGTCTGTCTGTAGCAAGCCGTACATTTGCAGCGACTTCAGCAACCACTTCATATGGCATTGCGGCCTTCGTTCAATATTCGAATCTCAAGATTTATTCGAAACAAGGGACCATATCCTGGTCAATAGCGGTGGTTCCTTGCTATCTCTCCACTCCAATCAAGATCATCAAATGTCGATACGTGGATGTAATATGAACCACTGATCTATCCAAGTAGCAACACTCGTCAAAAACAACTTAGAAGAGAAGAACAAAACTTCGCATCTCGTCAAACTCCAGAACAAAAGCGGCGCACTCGCCTGTATGCCCAATCGCCGCAGTGAATATGCCAAATTGTGTATATAGTAGTTCAGATCATTCGATTGTGTTTGTCAAAAGTTTACATGACAACCTAGAGATAGATATTAATATATAGCGTAAGCCCTCGATGTTCGGGAAAAACTTACGCAATCGCCATCATGTTTACCCTGGGGGATACCCATGTCCTCAAAAGTAGCGGGACCTTTGCTGGGTTTAGGCGTTGACGTAGAAGGTTTTTCAACCTTAGGCGGCAGAGGTCGAGAGCCTCCAGGCGGTGCCGTGCCTACTCTGCCCTGCAAAGGTGCACCAGGTGCGGGACTTGGTACACGGCCGTGGCGCGACGGGTCTGGTGAGCCCAGGCCTGTGGGTGTTCTCGATTGCCTGGGATCTTGGGGCGGCAGAGAGCCGTATCTGTCCGGTCTCCCGGTGCTGCCAATGGCGGCGAGAGGAACACGTGGAGTATATGTCTGCTGGGACATGTGCTGCGGCGGCGGCGGGGCATCGTGCTGAGGCCGAGAGCTGATTCGGGCGCCGAACTCGTACCCGTGCTGCGAGCCAGCAGGAGGAATACCTCCATATGATTGACAAGGTTGTCTTGGCAATTTGTTGGGAGGCGAGGCATCACTGGGATAGGGCTGTGTTGTGGATGGCCGCTGGTAGTTCATATCACCAAGATGAGCACCAGCAGGGGGTAGTCGATGGCCGCCAGATCCCGATACAGGTTGCCCACGACCGACATTGGCCTGTCCTGCGGGATAAAGGTTGTTGTTATGTGGATGGATGGGCGCAGCGCCAGCGCTAGATGTGCGAATGCCGAAACCACTAATTGGGCGGTCGGCTTGGGGACCAAGTCCTTGAGAGGGCTGAATATACTTTAGGGTGGGTTCATCCTCGGGATAAGGTGCGCTAGACTTGGGCCGGCTTACATTGAGTGGTGCCGGCCGGTCATCAACGGGGTATGGTGCAGCAGACTGCGCCCGATCAGGCTGCGAATCCGAGCGAACGTTGGATGGAGGTGTGGTATCGAGGCCACCGACGACGGAAGCTCGTGATGCATCAGGCAAGGCAACGTGTTCGGACACGATGGTAGGCTTGATGCCTGGAGATGGCATGGGAGAAACGCCATTGGAGCGCCTGCCACTACCTTCGCCCTCGTTCAGCGTAGGCAAGTGCTGTGGCTGGGCTTGAGCGAAACGCTCCGGTCGTTTTCCCCGCATTGAACCGTGTTGAGACTTGATCCTGGTGAGCGTTGTTGTTTCGTGGTCTTTCTTGGACAGAGTTTTATCATGGTCGAGTGAATCCAGTCTACTAATAGCATCCTCGTTTCCATGCTCAGCGGCAAGCTCATACCATTTCCTCGCCTCAGTGAGGCTCTTGTTGACGTGAATACCGATCTCGTGGTAGTATCCTATAGCAAACTCTCCAGTTGGGAGTTTGGCTACTGCGGCCTCTTGGGCATACTTGTAGGCAAGCTCCTCGTTCTTCTTGAAGGTCCCCTCGTGGCCGAAGAGGAACCAACGACTAACGCCGAGCGCCGCCTCTGGGATACCTTGCTTGGCGGCGAGACCGTAGTAGTGCAGCGAATAGGCAGGCTTGAACTCGCAGCCAAGTTGGCAGAGCTCGTAGGCCTGGCCCATCTTGAGCTGTGCTTTGGCAAATCCTTGGTATGCAGCCTTTTCGACATACATCCTAGCGGTTTCCACGTTTGCCGGGAGTAAGCCCTCAGGGAGAGCAATGTCGGGTAGGTCGCGTGCGATAAGCATGCCATAAACGTAGGCGCCCTGAGGGGCATCCTCGTCTGAACTTTCAGCAGCAAGACGAATGCGCTCGAGTCCTCCGGAATAGTCTTTGGACTCTCCATGTTGTCCCAAGAGACTCATCATGCCCATTCTGTAGAGGGCAGCCGAGTCTTTGAGGCTCATGCCCTTGTAGTAATGTTCCTTGGCTTTGGAAATATCATTGGACTGCTCGTAAAGCATACCGATGCGGTAGTCGGATCTAGCATGTCCAAGAGCGGAGGCGCGTGTGTAGCCGTTGTAAGCTTCTCGCTTGTCCACTCTGTTTCCGAATTTCCCAAATTCCAGCCACTTGGAGCGCAAGTAAAGCGCATCTGGGTGCTCTTGGTCGGCCAAGTAATTGATAACATGGATGGCGTCAACGCGGAGCTCGTGCTCAATGCGAGGGGTCGAGGGACGAGGCGTTTCGGCATTCTCACGGGCGGCGGCGTCGACGGAGACTTCCACCCAGTTGAGAACATCTCTGGCCCAGCTTATCTGCATGGCGACGATTTGAGAGTGAAGGACATGCTTGCGCGAGCTCCAGAGGATCTCTTCTTTGACGTCATCTGCAGGTGGGATGTTGCCTCCTGCAACTTTGGGAAAGGGGGAAAAGGACGGGGCGCCTTCCAATGATATCGATTCGAGGCAGCTCGAAAGCGAGTCATCGTTGTGATAGGCGCTAGCGTATTGTTGTGCAGAATCTCTTGCTCTCTTGCTTTTGTCATGAGTAATTGCGGAGGCGGCGTACGGGGGCTGCGACGATGTCGAAGGCTCGCCGACTTGGAGTGGTGCGCCATCGCTTTCCCGTCGCGCGGGAATTTCTCCGGCTTCTAGCTCCATTCGTTGGATGTCGTCTTGCATGGCCTGCGGCACCTGAGGAGTGACCCTGCACGAGGCGCCGGAAGATTAGCGCAAGCCGTTTCATCGGTTCCAGCGGGTTGGAAAATGTATCGAGAGGGGTAAACGTGCAACGTACCTCTGTGGCGAGGGCGCCACGACTTCTGGCAAGTAGTAATCATCGAAGCCGCCAGGGACGAAGGTTGCACCAAGGTCGGGAGCCATTTCGGCGGTAGAATTGTTAGGATCGGCCGTTCGTTCAGAGAGGGGTCGAGTGAGGAAGCGGGCAGCAAGCACGCAACGATAAAGAAACGGTCGATGTAGGCAGATTGTCTCCGTGGGCGGCGGCCAGCAGCTATTCAATGACAAAACCGGATACTGGCGATAAAAAGGCTCAACGGAGCCCGGTTTGCATCAAGACCAACCTTGAGTGCGCCGAGACGCAGCGGCAGAACTGGCAGCGGCAGAACTGGCAGTGGCAGCAGGGAGGCGGGCAGGGAGGGTTATGAAACAACTTTTGGCGATATGGAAGAGAAGGGCTAGGTAGCAGTAGGTAGGTAGGTATGTGTAGCTATGTGTATTGCGCCACAGAGCAGCTATAAAATGCGAGCAGCCAAGCCGAAGGGTGTCGAGGCAAAAGAGGCTTTCGGGCTAAGTTTGTGGTGGGGGTTGGTTGAGGCGTACGGATAATTAGTACTAAGTATGAATTTCTTTGTGGGGCGGGATTGTTATTAGCTCCACGTCTAGTTACTGAGTAGGTCGGCGGAGCAGGCAAGTAAATGATGGTAATACTTGGTAGATTAGAACTGGCGTAAAAAGGAGCAGCAAGTTTGGAAGTGGTGATCAAGGCAGTTCAGCTTGAAGTAAGTGAGCCCTCATGAGAGTACAAGCAAATTGAGCACTCGCTTGTTTTTGTTGTCCTCTCCTCCTCGCCTTCTTTCATTTACATTGCGCCTTCGCGTATTATGCAAGGCAGAACGTGGAGAACCTTGGTGAGCCGGCTGCCCACCTTGCGCCAGCCGCCGTTGTATCATCTCTCCATTGGGGCGCATGCCATCCATCTATTTTTAGGGGCTTCCGACTGGTGACTTGGACCGACACCTCCTGCCTTATCGCCATCTTGGTAGTTAGAGTATGAGTGCTCCAGTGCTTGCGCTGTACCGCCGGTGCTCGATGACACCTGCTGCTCCAATCTAGGCAGCTTGAACATAATTGTGGCAGTGCGGCCAAACCTCAAAATATGATCTGCCATCTGCATAAGCAGAGATACTAGGTGAAAAGGCTCGACATCCTCGCACCTGTACTTGGAACCGCACTAAGATTATAGAATGTGCCACAGAAAGTTCGAAAAACTATACGTAGTTATCAGATAAAAGATGTTCCTTTACCGACAAGGCGAGGCACGATGTAAGTAGTTATCGCCACTTGCGGGAGGTTCGCCCACCCGCCGCCTTGCCTGCCAAGTACACCAGTTGACCATTCTCATTACGCACAACGGCAATGCCACATTTCCTACTCGAGAGGCTTGAACAGACATGTGCTATTTTCAGCGTATTCGGCTGAGGGTTGGCGAAAGTTGCCTTGTTCGACTGTTTAATGACACCCTGACGCCCACATGCGGGGCCCCATGATATGCAATGGAATGATGCCCAAGGCGCATCCCCAAACTCCGCGGTGCTGGCCGGCGTGAGCCGCTGCGGATGCCAGCCGGTCTGGTTCTTTTGTTTACTCCTTTGAAAGAGGCTCAAAATAGCGTAAGCAACCAACATACCAAAAGTACACCTCGCGTCCGTTGCGTGCCCAACCATGCAAATACACGCGAGGCTCCGTGCATTCGCCTGTGCCATACTCCGTAGATAGTAGTCTAAATTACTTGGCAGATCCTACACTGCGCACAACCGACTGTGGTCTTGCGATGGCTGTATCGCGCTGCCAAGCTTTGTCTTATTTATTTCAGTCATTGCTTGGGTATCCTCTGTCTGGTGTTACGACGGCCGTATTGGCGCGGCCATACTATCCCCAAGTGGTCCAAAACGCCTCGTCTTGCTCCCATAACTCACCCACCCATGCCAGGAGCCTGCGTAAGAACCAGCCTTAGAGTACCTGCAGGAAGTTCAGCTATAGATAGAAGTTTTTACATGATAATAAACCTAAGAAAAGCTAAGAAAAATAAGAAAAAAAAAAGGCAGGAAAATAACTTTTAAAGATATTTTTCTTATAAAGTATCTAATTTCTTATTACTATTTTTTCTCAATTAGTTATCTCAAAATCTAATCCGTAGATAGAGATGACTTTTTATAGGGTAAGAAATGTGACTGCGGCGTTGTCACGCGCAATTCTGGCGCAGGAGTCGTCAGAACGAACCCGCCGCACGTGCAAGGAAATTGCACATATAGAGTAACGAATAGTCCCCTAGCATAGAAAATTAACAATCTACACATTAATTCTAGCTGCACCTTGCACAGAAGTGACTAATCAGACCTGCGATCCTGTTGACTATTCAGTTAGTCTCGAACAGAGGCATTGTCAGCATCTGACAAGCTACTAGTCAATTCCGACCCTCAGGTTGGCAAAGCTGGTGTCGCGTAACGCAAAAGGGTGGAACCACCACATTTACGTGGTGATCTATCAGGCCTTATATTCAACACACCCCCCAGTTCCTCAGAAGATCGTTCTGATGAAGTGTCTCCTATAAGGCACTAAGTGGCTAATATTGCTCTTAGATCTCGTACCCTTGATTTTTTAGGTAGGTCTTCGAACTCAGTGTATAGGAGAAGTATAATAAAACTAGCTTTTCGGGGGATTAAACTCAGGACCGTGATAGTAGCAATTTCGCGACAGCAGTAGAAGTTACAGGCGTACCACTAGACCATGGCGTGCCTTCCGGGCTCATAACTGTCGCGTAACGCAAAAGGGTGGAACCACCACATTTACGTGGTGATCTATCAGGCCTTATATTTAACAGCTGGATGACCTATCATAGGTCTAACAGGCGGCGTGGTCTAACAGGCGGCGTGGTCTAACAGGCGGCGTGGTCTACAGACGCACCACGTAAACACGTGCGATAAGCCTGGTTCTTGGGTGGCTGGCTGAGTTACTACCTACCTAGCCAGCTAGTTAGGCACCTGATTCGCCTGCCGTTGGGCGTTGGCGCTAGGCAAGGCTTACAATGGGTGATAATACAGTTGCCTCTAACTTCCAAGTTGGCTTTTGATACCTTAACGGTTCCCTCCAGCAGTCTCGCGCTTAGATTACGCTCCAATATCTGCTGCTCTCCATCGATCGGAGCTGCGTTCTTGGTGGTATTTCACGTTTTCATTTATAGTTTGTAGAGTGTTTGAAGTAGGGACAAAACAGATTCCAACTACCCATTGCGTGCAATGAGTGGATTTCGCGAAAGGGAACCTATTGTGATGTCTTTGCCTCCGTATGATGCAGCAGTGGGCAGATGGAGCTCTTAAGATGATCCTCTTCTTCATTTCCGATATCGACCATAGCTGTCTTGCATAGTCCAGTGCAAAGGGTGCAGCGGATGGAGACTTGTGGTGCCTGCTATCGTTTCTTCTTTTTTCTTCCAGCTACAGTTCCAACTCCAGGGAGAGACTGCAAGAATCAGCTCCAAGGCCAGATTGATACCTAGCTTTCGACATAGTTTCTGCCCTCTAGCAAGATTTGCTGCCCAATCTCAGCCCCGAATCAACTGGCGTCATCTGGATCTGGCTTATGACATCCTTGCTGTGTGAGGTCTTCTAGCATGGGTGCTACAATTATTTACAATGCCAGTCCGCTCTCTCTCTGAACGTTGCACCCAGATGCCAAGTCTGGAAACAACCCCTCTGCTTTTTGTGTACCAGTGCGACAAATACCGTATGAACCGTGGCAAATGGTAACATACTCGTCCCATCGAAGGCACTTGCCCGTGCAATGGGCATCTCAGCGTCGCATGACGGCGCAACACACAAGTCTATCATGAGGAGAATTGGGAGGACGTAGAGGTTCACTTCCAACACACAAATGGAGAAAAGAGAAGAAACAGTCGAGTTGTTTACAGACACTTCAATAATCTAGCTGCACTTACCCAGTCATTCGCAGTGCTTACATAATACGGCAGACCAGTCCGCCGATACGTCGCCCCGCGTCACCAGCTGTCAGCCTGGCCCCCGACCTAACTGCACGAAGCAAGCGCCATCGAGTCCAACCATCGAGAGTAATCACTGTGCCGCCTTATCCATCAACACCAACCTTTTTTCCCCTACCGCCCATCGATTGCTTGGCATACACTCATTTCAAGCCCAAAGAAATCAAAGTTCATGGCGGAACGAGCTCTCACTCAGGTGCTGGGCCAGCTCAAGCACTCACCGTCGATGAGCTATGACGAGGCAAATAAGCTCCTCTCCAAGGCCAAGCTCGCCCTTTTGCGCCTGCACGCGCTCACGCCCTCGCCCGAACTTTCGCCGTCGCTCCTCGCCATCGCTCGCGAGACGTACGAGCAGGGCGCGCTCTTCGCCATCCGCGCTCGCAACCCCGACGCCTTCACCCGTTACGTCCAGCAACTACAGCCTTTTTACGAGCTGCCCTCGGCGCGCCTCCCGCCCAACTTGCCCGAGCGCAACAAGGTCACCGGCCTCGGCCTGCTGCTACTCCTCACCCAGGGCCGCTACGCCGAGTTTCACTCTGAGCTCGAGAGCCTCGCCAACAGGGACGGCGGCGGCACCGCGGGTGACGTCGAGGGCGACCGCTACCTGGGTTATCCCATCCGGCTCGAGCGCTGGCTGATGGAGGGCAGCTATGATCGCGTGTGGAAGGCTATGAAGAGCAGCGAGGTTCCCTGTGATGAATACAGTGTATTTTCAGAAGTATGTGCCACCGCCTGCTGCCATTGAGAATTCTCCAGCATTTGAAGTTTGACTCGTGCGCAAACTAACTTTATTTTAGATTCTCAAAAACCAGATTCGCTCCGAGATCGCCAGCAGTAGCGAACGTGCATATCCCAATCTACCCATAAGCTCGACCAAATCACTTCTCTTCCTTGACTCCGAAGGTGACGTCGTTCAGTTCGCCCAACACCGTGGCTGGATCGTCCGCGATGGCCACATTTACTTTCCCACCGAGACCGCTGATGGTGATGAGGAATCTGTACAGAACAAGGATGTGAGCCAAATGGTTATCGAAAACACGCTGGGATACGCTCGGGAGCTGGAAACTATAGTTTAAAATACAGGCCATCGCATGAGCATGCAAACGACACCAATGTACTACTAAATATTAGACTCTGTACTGCTGGCCAGCTCTGACATTGTGCTGTAGATTATAATGACTCTTTTTATGCCTTTGCTATCTAAACCAGGCTCACAATTTCTTTTGGACATTCCGCGTTCCCAACTCTGAGTATAGAATCAACATAGCCCAGCGCAACGTCCCCACTCGTCGTGACCGAATTATCTCGTTACTGTCTTTTTCAAGCAATTTCTCCGTCTATACATCTATGCAAATAGCCGCAGCCCGCTTCCATGCTTACCAACCTCACAAACCTCGCAAACCTTGCATAAAGTGCCCTTGTATTTGGAATGATACTTAGATCCGTCAAAAGCGCACTCTTCGTACGATGTTCCGCTATAAATCGGTGTGAAGCTGGCCGCGCAAACCTCGAACTCGGCGAATTGATCAAACTCGATATCAATAGCATCGTTAGGACTGCGCTCGCATGCTGCCTTGGCCTTCTTCGCCTACAAGTGTTTCGCGTTAGCATCTGTCTCGTTGCTAAATGCAGAACAATGTACATACCGCATCTACAATTTTGCTAGCGCCGCCATTCGCAATGATGCGGTTGGCAAAGCTCAGAGCGCTATTGTAGTTTCTGTTTCTGCTTGCCAGCTGCATGGCGCTGAGCAGAGCGAGTTGCCTGTGAGGAACCTCGATCTTTGGTATCGTGAAGTATGCCGAGAGTTCAAGGCTTCGCTTGAGCTTTTCGACATCACCTGCTACGACATCTGCTGCGCCTAATTGCCTTCGAGCGAGCTCAATGCTCATAGCGACAGCGTACTCGCTGGCTGAAGTAATGAGCTTCTTAGCCTCGGCAACCTCGCCTTCACTTGATACGGCGTTGACGAGAATTGTGTGCAAGATGCCCTTGAAGATCTTGACACCATTTTCCAAATTGTTGGCCTTCATGGAATCGTACCCGCGCTGCAGCTCATTGGCAGCGAGATATTCGAGATCTCGAGGAACAATAGGAAGCACCTGACGAAGATCGTTTTCATCGATTGTACGGCGTATGTAGTTGATAAGAGGTGGCAAACCGGCGGACGCGGGAAGGAAGGTTCTGGATGCCTTGTAGACCTCCAAGAAACGAGGTTTCAGCGCAGCAAAGCTGACCGCACCTACCTGGCGGTTTAGCAGCTGCATGGCTGTCTCAAAGGAACCGCCAGCAATATGGTCTACCGCAAGGGGTGAGTTGCGAGCCCACAGATCAGCTTCGCTGCTGCCGGCGCCTCCAGCATCGGCGGTATCCACATTCACGAAGTCGCTGTCAGCCTCGGGTAGGTCTTCATCGCCCATATCCCAGCCGGCGACATCTTCATCATCGTCATCTGCAATGGCAGCTCCGTGAGCCGACGCGCCGCCGTTTTCCATAGCGTCTTCAAACCCGGCCGCAGCATCAGTATTGTCTTCGAGAGTAAGACCTTCCACTTGGCCGAGAAGGGCCTTTTCAAAGAATGATTGAGATGTAAACTTCGTAGGCCAGTTCTGCTTGAAGGTCGGTACAATAGGCTTAGGTGAAGCAAAAGGTTTACCAAGAGTGGGCACCGTGAGTTGGTCTTCCGTGATTCCAGTGGCCTCTAAAATGGCTTGACATTCTTCATCAAGCCCATGGGACTTGGCAGCCATGTAGGCTAGGGGGTCTATTTCCTGAGTCAGCAACAGCGCGAATACCCCCGAGACAAGTCCACGTACAAAGATCGATTTCCTTGAAAATTTGAATACGGTCCTCGACTTCACCAAGGTACAGAGCATTGTGAAATCGAGCAGTAAAGTCACCACGGTGCTCAGCAATCTTAGCCATACGCGAAAGCTTAGAGTGATCCCCGGTAGCCAGGTAAAGAAAAGACAGCTTGTCGAACTGCTTCAGTTTTTGGTAGCACATTTCAACGACTTGGTGGTTACCATGGGACAGAGCCTCAATGCTGAGTCTGTTCCAGAATTTGGGCTTGTCAAGTTCCTTGGCCATTTCTACCGCAACATCCAAGTTGCCGCATTCAATCGCGAGATCAAATCTGGTGGTAGGGTCTTGAACAAATTGCAGAGCAATATCGGGGTACCCCTTCTGTTGAAGATATGAGATGATAGATTGACCGACGAGACTAGAATTGCGGATGATGTGAAGCATTTCCTCATAATTGCGCTTAACCAGAGCGAGTTTGAATCGATATTCTGTGGGATCAATCTGGAGGATGCGCGGCTTTGCAGACCTATCCAGGCAGTAGACATTGCGTCCCTTGACACGGACAAGGTATACAGTCTGATCCAGCGTTCTGACGATGCCGTTATCACCGTTGAGAAGGGTGTACTTCACGTGGTTCAAGGTGGAGTACAGAAGCACACCGGCATCGTCCCAAGTCGCGCTCTTGATTCTGATTGTCTCATGCAGCGTGCTCACTTGCTCAAGCGTCTTGGTGACAATGGTAACATTGTGCTTGCTGAGAAGCGCCGCATATAGACCGTCATTGGACCAGACCACGTACTTCACACCGTTGACTACAAGCTCAGCTGTGCTCCTCTTCTGTTGAATGTCGTAGAGATGAACGGCAGTAGCAGTAATAATGAGCAAGTTGCCTGTGCCACCAAAGTAAATATCAGTAGTGCCGGATGGCGCTTTGAAAGAGCGTGTCGTTGTGTTTGACAGGTCCTTGATTTCGATCGTCTGAGTAGAGAGGTTGAGAACAGCGAATCTGTTTCTGGCCACAAATATGGCCGAATTTCCAGGACCACGTTTAGATTCAGTGGGCTCAATGTTACCACTACCTTCCTTTGGAAGATTGACAAGCTCATATGAGCCGTCATCGGCTGGAGTCGTTACGAGGACAGACCTCTCAGCGGGGTTATATGACAGAGTTCGAGGCGCAACCCACGCACTGCCCAGCTTCTTTAGTGAAAGAAGAGTCGGGCTCTCAATGTTCTTCTGGAAATCATACGACTTGACGAGCTTCTCCTTGCTGAGGAAAAAAAGTGTATTCTGGTGAACAGCAGAGGCAGGTCGCTCACGCTCCAACTTGAAGACCATAACACCATTGTCATGACCAGCGGCGAACAAGTTAATTTGTGGATGGGCGGCGATTACCCAGAACCTGTCATTCTCGCGCTTGAATGTTTGTACCGCCGTTCTCTTGTTCAAATCCCACACCCGGATAGTCTTGTCGCCACCGGTCGAGAGAATCAAGTCTTGATGAGGGTGAAACAAGCATCCCTCCGCATTTTGAAAGTGTCCTCGGCAAGTGTCTACCTCCCAGGCCTTGGTTTCGCTCATGCGCCAAAGCTTTACCAGCCGATCATCACCAGCTGAAACGATCAAGGGCATATGAGGATGGAAAGCAACCCAGTTGACACCGCGATCATGACCCTCCAAGACGAATTTGACGACAGCATCAGTGTTTCCAAACATGTCAGTTTGGTTCTGGTTGGAGCGAGCGACCTGGTCCTCGAAGCTCATGGACGTAGGGGCGGAGTGCTTCTTTCGAAGCCCGGAAATGTCCCAGACACGGACAGTTTGATCGAGGGAGGCGGACACAACGAGATCTTCTTTCGGATGAAATTGGGCGCACATAGTGTAATGATTGTGTCCGGTCATAGTGCAGACTGTTAAAAATGGTCAGTCTGAATTGCAGATTTTAGCGATAGACGTCTCGTACTTAGCGAGCGGTTTTGCCAGTTCCAGATTCGAATTGTCTGATCATCCGAGGAAGAAATGATCCATGGAAGCTCGTGGTGAAAGAACACGGTACGAACGTAATCTAAGTGGCCATTGAGAGTGAAGAGGCATCGTCTTGTTTGGTATGACCACACCTTGATCTTGTAATCGTCACCGCCGGACACAAAAAGAGGTTGGGTTTTGTGAAAGTCGACGCCACGGACTGGACCATCGTGCTCTTCGAATCTATCAATCAGAGTACCCATACGATAATCCCAGAGTTGAATGGTGGATGAATGGAGTGTGACGAGGATCCACGGTCTAGGTGGGCGCTATTAGCTCTATACGAAATAGTCATCGCGTGAACGAACGTACCTCTTGGGATGAAAGGCAAGGCCTTTTGCCCTAGAAGACTTGGACTCGAACTAGGAAATCGTCAGTCTGAGGTGATCAAATCGCTACAACCGACAGTTCGCGCACCTTGGTTAACATATTGGGGGAGGACGACATTGTGGGCGGGGGGATTGAAGTCGCAGCTTCGTGCACGAGTCAAAATTGAATGACGCCAGCCAAAATATCGATACAGAAGACTATTTGATCAGCTCGTCTGGTAGTTACTGCAAGTGCAGGCTGGCCAACCACTCAGCGTCGATAAGTGTTGTAAATAGTGGCAGTGTAGTGGCATACAGTTGCGCCTCCTTGACAACAGAACTGCGTGTCCATCTCCAATTGTGGGCTGGTTGGTTGAATTGCCCCGCAACAATGTTCCGCCGGCCAGCAGCGCACACCGCCCAGTGAACAAGTTCAAGAGTTACTAATAAGACCCCACTGCCAAACAATTCTGCCACACCTATCGCGTCTGGAAGTTGGTGGACTGCAATCAGGCGCTAAACCCTTTCTAGAGAGCTTTCTTGCGACGGTGTCAAGAGGACGAGCTTCCGGCGACGGCTGCCGAATATTTACACGGGAAGATAAGGTGTTGTACTGAAAGTTGTGCTACCGTGGCTGACTTAAAGCCCCAATTTTGACGATTAGAATTCTCTGGATTCTAGGATCACTATACTGGGCGCCCCAGGATGGCCATCCGCCTTGGAAGTGGGCTGCTTGTTGCATTGTTGGCTGCATCACAGGTGTCTGCTTCACCAGCTGTCAACGTTCGTATGCAAGCGGCTTTTAATAGCGGGCCATATCTACTTGAACTACTGTATGCCGATTCAATTGCCCTTTCCTCTATACTCAACTGCTAAAAATGGGCTAGTGAAACTGCGACGGCCGAGAACTCTTCTGCCTACTTTCCCCTGCTCGATCGAATCGCTGGCGGGCAATTCTCCAGATCGTCCACCGAAGCTGAGCTTTACAATGAATTCATTAGCGTTGTTCAGGATGATGGTCACATTAGCAGCCCAGAGGCGCTATCCACATTCAACCTTGGACTCTCTCTACGCTCTTCCGCCCCAAGAGTCGAAGCACATTATCAATATTATGATACAGCCGTCGCGATCGCAGATATAGATCTTGCCTGCGAGGCGTGGGTTCTTTTGGACGGGAATCAGTACTGCACTCCGCAATTGGACGCTGCCGTAAGGAATGGGCTGTTCCACTCGTATGACCACTTTACTACTAAGTGCTTCTGACCAAGGCTATCCATTTGCTTACCGATTATGTCTAGGAATATAACTGCTTTGCCGTTCGACCGCTCCATTGGTGCTGGCAAAGATGCAGTACTATATGTGGATCCTGCATCGCCTCACTTCAGAAAGTTTCACGCGCCGCTCCGGATTGCTGCTGAGGCAGGTGAATACAATTACCGCGTACGATACCGGCGTCCAATGAATGCTAGCAATAAGGCGCTGCATGTCAGCGGCTTCGGGGTCGAACTAGCACTGAAAAGAACTGATTACATTGTCATAGATGATAGGGCGTCGCAAACTGATGCAAAAGCACAGAAGCCCTTAGATACAGAAGCTATATTTGAGGAGCAAGAGTTGACTGACCTCCACCCGCTTTCAACCTCGGAGCTAGCAACTCTCGGTATGAAATCCTCCTCTTTCATTCAAAGTAGCAAAACTCCTTTCGAAACTCTCGTCAAACTGATGCAAGACTTCCCCAAATTTTCTGCATCGATCTCGGCGCACAATGTGTCGGCAAGCTTTTCCGAAGAATACCAGCGAGGCCATATTCAGCGTGTGCCAAGAGGGATAAACGCGTTGTGGATAAATGGTCTACAACTCATAGAACGCCAAATCGAACCGTTCGCCCTCGTCGAGATGCTTCGTGATGAGCGAAAGCTCATCGATGCCGTTCGCAATCTAGGGTTGAACGGAGACGAAGCCATATCACTGCTCGGACATGAAAACATCGCAGCAACGCAGTCAGATGCAGGAGGAACGATGAGATTCGATTGGACCGACAGATCAGAGGATGGTCAGGCAATCATTTGGTTGAATGATTTGGAAAAGGATGACCGCTATGCCCAATACCCGGACGATTTGAGCTCTGTTAGTTTTGCTTGCATGCGAATGTGTGTCAGTTCTTAACTAATCATGCGCAGCTGCTCCAACGCACGTTTCCAGGACAGATCCCACCGATCGCCAGGAACATATTCAACGTTGTTACTGCTATTGACCCCTCAGATGCGGATGACCTGACAATCTTGAGTCAATTGATGGCACTTATTGGCCGTGGGATACCGATCCGCTTCGGTATTGTGCCTGCCGCATCAAGCCCAGAAGCTTCGAACCTAGCGAAAATTGTGTATCATTTGATAAGAACGTATGGCTTCGAATCACTTCGGAACTATATCGAGAGCCTTGGTGAAGAGCCCATCGCAGCCCTATGTGAAGCCAGCTTTTCTCAGACCATCAATGGCCTGACGCCAGTCGCTGGAATTCAACCACTAAAATTTTCTGAAGTCATGGAGAATGATGAGTTCAACTCACAACTAGAAATGGCTGGCCGATGGATTTCCAGACTCAAAGCCACAGACAAATCCTCGCCAATATTCTTCGTCAATGGAGTTTCAACGCCTCGTGTTGCGAACTGGTTACAAAGCATGAGTATGCAAGTCTCAGAAGATCTTCAAACAATTCAGAGAGGCATATACCATGGCGTCATCAGTGATGATGTCTGGGTCCCTGGTATCTTTTTGGAAGGCGCTTCACTTCGCCGCAATGAGTATTTATCTATCGATGACGCCCATCCTCTTCGAGTTATAGATGTCAGCAAGCTACACGGAGACCACAAGGACCTATTCGGCATCATTCCGGTGCGAAACTGCGGCCCGCAAGCAGAAAGGGAATCATGGGCTGCCGTAACGGTTATCACTGATGCGACGACTTCACGCGGCGTGCAGCTTCTCATGTCAGCCCTGAAGTTCAAGCAGAGTAGGCCGGGCGTGCGACTTGACCTTATCCACAACCCTGTCACTACAGAAAGGGCTTCGGACCTCAACCAAGCTTTGAGGGCTGAAGCTAGTCTTCTCGGTCTTGGCATGAATGAAGAACTTGAGGAAATAGTGCGAGAGGCGGACGCGAGTTCCTCGACCGGTGCATATGCCGTTGCCCTGAAGCGATTCCTCTCCCACGCAAACATACAGCCAGGCAGCAGCTGTGTGCTTCTAAATGGACGCCTGATTGGCCCAATTGCACCAGAGCATGCATTTACCGAGGATGACTTTGTACAGCTCTTGGCCTTTGAGCGCAAAAGTCGGATTCTTCCTGTTTTTGAAGCCCTCGACGATCTCGGCCTGGGCGATAAGATCTCTGGACCTATTTCTGCCGCCAAACTGACGTCTATTGCCGCCCTATCAACCATTTCCAATTTACCGGAAGGTATATTTGAGTCATCTTCATCTGCTCGGACCATGATCTACAGAAAATGGGATGCGAAGCACACAACAATTGAAGTTGGCGACGCGAAAACTGCTAGCATCCACCTCGTTGCTTTGCTCAATCCTTTGAGTGAACAAGCTCAGCGATGGGCACCTCTCCTCAAAGTCTTGTCTGAACTTGACGGCGTGTATCTCAAATTGTTTCTGAACCCCAAGGAGAAGCTTGAGGAGCTTCCCATCAACCGATTCTTCCGTTACGTTCTAGAATCAAAGCCCTCTTTCGATGAAAGTGGCGCTATTAGAGGCGGACAGGCTATCTTCAGTGGACTTCCTTCGGAAGCTCTTCTTACACTTGGAATGGATGTACCCCCTGCTTGGCTAGTGGCAGCTAAAGAGTCTATGCACGACTTGGACAATATCAAGCTATCTTCAATAAACTCCGACGTCGACGCCAATTATGAACTTGAACACATTCTTATTCAAGGTCACTCCAGAGAAGGAAAGTCCAGCCCTCCTCGTGGTGCCCAACTTGTCTTGGGAACCGAGAGTGAGCCGCACATGACGGACACAATTGTCATGGCAAACCTTGGATTCTTCCAATTCCAAGCAAATCCCGGCATATACAATATCCATCTAAAGGAGGGCCGAAGCGCAGAGATATTCGAGATTGAAAGTGTCGGTGCACAGGGTTGGGCGGCTGTTCCGGGTGATGAAGGCACATCTCTAGCGCTACTCGACTTCCAAGGAACAACCCTTTATCCTCGACTCCTTCGCAAGCCAGGCATGGAAGAGGTAGATGTGCTCGAACAAGCCGACCAAGTGACTGAGAACATTGTCTCGAAAGGCTTCAAACTCGCAGAGGGGTTCTTGGGCAACGTCTTAGGCACGAAGTCCACGTCAAATTTGCAACACGCTGAAATCAACATTTTTTCCGTTGCGAGTGGCCACTTATACGAGCGCATGCTCAACATTATGATGGTCTCTGTCATGCGCCACACAAAACATACCGTCAAATTCTGGTTTATCGAGCAGTTTCTGTCGCCATCATTCAAGGAGTTTATTCCTCACCTCGCTGAGGAGTACGGCTTCAAGTATGAGATGGTGACATACAAATGGCCGCACTGGCTCCGACACCAAAAAGAGAAACAGCGAGAAATTTGGGGCTATAAGATTCTTTTCTTGGATGTCCTGTTTCCCCTTTCTATTGACAAGGTTATCTTCGTGGATGCGGATCAAATTGTACGAACAGATATGATGGATTTGGTCAAGCTTGATCTTGAAGGAGCCCCGTACGGATTCACTCCCATGTGCGACTCACGGACTGAGATGGAAGGATTTCGCTTCTGGAAGCAGGGATACTGGGCAAATTACCTTCGTGGTCGCCCCTACCATATTTCTGCTCTCTACGTTGTCGATTTGCGACGCTTCCGCGAAATCGCCGCTGGAGACCGCCTTCGACAGCAGTATCAAGCTCTCTCTGCCGACCCGAACAGCCTGGCGAACCTGGATCAAGATTTGCCCAACCACATGCAGTTTCAGCTCCCAATTCACAGCCTGCCTCAGGAATGGCTG
This sequence comes from Beauveria australis, assembly GCA_030411535.1. Classification (NCBI taxonomy): domain Eukaryota; kingdom Fungi; phylum Ascomycota; class Sordariomycetes; order Hypocreales; family Cordycipitaceae; genus Beauveria; species Beauveria australis. The sequence goes on along the minus strand of JAPERH010000199.1, from coordinate 42,688 downwards.
TGGTGTGAGACGTGGTGCAGCGACGAGAGCCAAGGCAAGGCGCGAACCATTGATTTATGCAACAACCCCGAGACAAAGGAGCCCAAGCTCGATCGTGCTCGCCGGCAAGTTCCCGAATGGACCAAGTACGACGACGAGATTGCGGCGTTCGCTCAGCGCGTCAAGGCGGCGAAGAGCCCCGACGAGGACGAACAACGAACAAATCTGGAAAGGAACACCAAGAGCCGGAACTTTGAGGAGCCTCTTCACACCAAGGATGAGTTGTAACCGCAGAGAGTGAGTGGTACTGAAGCGGTCGTGAGGTGATTCTTTGATTGCGCTACTAGACTAGAATTTGTGATGATGTTTTATTGAATGCTCTCAGGACCATATACGCACAGCTCACTTCGGGCAGGTGAATTGTATTCAAACCATGGCTTGCTTAATATAAGGTGCATCGCCTCCTTCATCCCCTGCAGGTTTTAGCAGCTGATCGCGAAACGCTGAGAGTAAAGCAACGAAGGAACGGGCAAGAAGATGACAGAGCAACCTCCGTTGTTTCTTCGCGGGCAGCGGTCGCTTGTAGAGCAGTGGCCGCGCGTGGTGGCTCACGGCAACCCGGGACAAAGTAAATAAACGCCGTAAGACGCGAGGGTGAGAGATCCAGGGGAGAAATCGAGAAGATGCGCAGTTCTCAGAACAATGTAGGTCGGAACATTCCCGCGCATCTTTTGCCAATATCCTGGGTTTTGCGCGAACGATAAAGCTTCGTCATTCTCATGCGCCAACACAAACTTGTAGGAAGGGAATTCCATCAGATATAGAAGCAGTAGCAATCATATTGTAGAGCCGTTGAAGAAGATTCACTGCCGCTGAGGGTATCTTCAGCGCACCAATAAGGCGAAGCCAACGTGGTTTAGCCACCAGTCAAGTCAGTCGGTCAGAACCGCTCCCGAATGAGCTTTAAAAAAAACGCTTAGACAGTGACCACGAAGTCGAAACCCCCAGCAGCGTTAAACAACGAGAAGAAATGAAACGCAAGGAAAGGATAAAGACGACTCGTGTATCGGATATCGTGTGCCGGCAGTATAGTCCGAACAAAGACACGACAGGAAAATGAGAATAATTTCGTGAAACATCGGTCGTCGCCGGCGACGTCTATTCAAGTTCAAGGTAAGCTCGTTTCACGCTCTTCCTGGATTGACGCCATCACAGTGCCGGCACTGGCGGCGCGAGTTGCTTGCTGGTTAGCGGTAGGGGGGGATATGGCATCTGCAGTGGCGGGTACATCAGTTGTCGCCGATCTCTTTACTTGGTGATCGGGTGTGATGGCGCTTGCAGGCACTTCCTTGTGCATTGGCGAAGAGTGTATTGGCGAAGCAGACTTCCCACTTTGGGCATCGCCATTGCGCACTGAGTTGCGCGGTGAAACTCTGCCCATCTGAAACCAACATGATTAGTTCATTACCTGCATGAGGCTCGTGAGTGACTTACTTGCTTAGCCCAGCGCAACCCACAGCTGTTGCAAAGATCTCGTTGGCCACTTGGTCCTCTACGCCATTCTGGCGTATTGCGCGTATGACAATTGGCACAATCTCGAATCACATTACCAACTCCCTTGCGCCTTTTTCTTTTTTTCTTGCTTGACAAGAGGCCACCGAGTTCTTCGGCTAGAATTCTGTTGACTTTCTCCATTTGACGCAGCTCGAACTGCCAACTGGAACATTTTGTTGTCCTCAGCTCGTCAAATATATTATCGTCGGATGCAAGTGCTTCATCCTGAGTTCCATGTCCCAGACCACCTCCTGCGGGCTGAGATATCTGTCCATGTACGGATCTACTGGCATTAGAACCCGCTGTTGAAGTGGCTGGTGCCAACGTTCTTGACGATGCTTTCAACAGCTTCGTCTGTGCAAGCAAGAAGGATGGCTTTTGTCCCTCAATAGCATCTCCAGGATAGAGTGTAGTTTGAGCTTGGAGGCCCTGGCCTCGCCTGTTCAGGACCTCATGTTTGCATGTCACGATCTTGCCACGTCGCGCCTTTTCCAAAGTGCGGCCAAATTCGGGTCTCGAATCTTTGCGCATCAGCTCTTGAATACTTGTGGCGACAAGTGATTCTGGCTGCAAGTCAAGAAGGGATCGCACATTCGATGATACGTAAAGGAAGGTGCCAGAAGTCGAAAGTTTGGTCCACATCTCGCTATCTCCGATGCCGCCATTGGACTCAATATTCCGACGGCTGATGGAGAAGACAGGTCGTTTCCTGCCGACAAGAATGATACATTTGCGGCCTTTACCTTGCTCAACGTACAGGGACCCATGGCTCTCGAACCACGTGTACCCGCTCTGCTTTCTTCGGATCCTGAAAACAATATTGACTTGATCTCCAGTGGTCGCATCTTTGAGTTCTCGTGTAACCGGGACAATATCAGAAGGATGGCAAATAGATGATAGCGAGTTACCCACCAGTTCTGCGGCGTCATATTCAAGGACGCGTTTGCAGGCTGGCGAGAGATATAAAAAGAGGCCTTTCAACGAAAGGACATGAATGACATCGTCACAATTCTCGAGAAGCATCTTGTCCCAAGACTGTCGATGCCAATCTGATGCGATGCCCTTCGCATTAAACTGTTGCAAAATGGTTGACACATCATCAACACCCAAAGTCTGGCCGTTGTCGGCCTCCCAGAACGCAGACAGCGGCGGCGTCCAAATATACTGACCAATATCGCTGTGCTTGTAATTAACGGCAACGCCACCAAATTCAGACCCGGCAATGGCGTCAGGACACTCAACCAAATCAATTTGAAAGCCAATGAAATAGCGGACCTCATCCGTATCCCAGGGTATTGGAATCATCGTAAGTAGGTTAAGGAACGGCTTGCCACCCTTGCGGTAGTTGATGAGACTTTGTTGAACCTCTCGTCTCTCTTGTATCATTTTCCTCAGATTGAAGACTGTACCATTGTCAACAAACTCGCGCTTGGTCCCAGCTTCTACTTTCCCATCAGGGGCTTGAAGGAAACGGCAATTTTGACCAACAATATCGTGGCTACTGTATCCAGTCAAGTTTTGAAAGTTGTCCGAGACATATATGATTGGGCAGTCATTCATGGAAACATCGCACACAACGAATGCGCACGACATGTCAACTGCTCCTAGATGGATCTTGGGGTTCTTCCTGGACGCAACGAGCCAGAGAGCCTTGAGCATATCAAAGCCACTCTTAGAGTAGATCGATTTCTCACGGGGCTCCTTGGAATTTGCTGTAGCGTTCGGGGTTGTGGCGACAGATGAAGTGCTTGGCTGAGTAGCTCCTGTGGATGGAGTCTTTTCTTGGGCGGGCGAAACAGCGGAGCCGGCGGATGATTCATGACGGGGAAGCGATTGTATCGCTTGATCGGCAACAGGGGCCGACGCGCCAGTCCTCCTTGCATCATGAGTTGGGCCCTGGGCAGTTTTGGCTTGGTTCATTTGCTGAGGAGCTGGAACTGTGTTGTCCTGTGGGTTCGTGAAAGCGTTATATTGCGCAGCGTTGTTGAATTGCATGGTATCGTTAGAGGTAATGGAAAGCTGCATAGCGTTTGGTGAAGTCCGGCCTTCGAGTACGGCACTCGAGCCCGGATCAGCGTTGGAGAACATTGCTCCCATATTTATATTGGCAAATTGAGCAGATACCAGGTTGCCCATGGCATCGGGGGATATATCCGGGAAGCTATTACCATCAGCTATGATGTTGCCCACGTTGGAAGCATCTAGCATGGAGAAGTTGTTGAGCTGTTGCGGTGAAGGCTGGAATCCCATGAAGTTGCTAGACCCAGTTGCTGGTGGCGGATTCATAGCTACTCTGTCTGCCGCCAACGACATTCGTCTGGCATCTACCGCATCCGACAACTGTTGTGGCCCAAAGCCAATAGAAGCGCTCGCACGGCGCTGCAGTAGGGTGGGATTGCCCATCATTTGGTTGTTGAATGTGTTGGAGCGCGGCATGCCCATTCCCGGTGGCATTTGCTGATGCTGGTGCTGGTGCTGCTGGTGCTGCTGGTGCTGCTGGTTCGGATTGTTTTGCTGCTGCCTTTGCTGCTCCCGAGGAGGGAGATGATTGGGAGGGTATCCTTCCATCGTGGCTGCATCTGAGCCGTGATCCTCTTCTCAAATGCGGATATAATCGGTCAGAGCCCTGACCTAGTTCGTTGCGGTGTTTTTCGGTCGGGGCTGAAAGCTGACAACGCACATGAAGGCAATCTAGAATGCCGTTTGATGTCGCAGAGTGCGATTTCGGTAGAACGAGATTCAGATAGGTAGATGACGAATGATGTGAATAGTTATTCTGGCAGCGGTAAAATCGACGGTGGTGTGTGACGGGATGAGCTGGCGGAGTAAGGCGCACAATGGCACGCCTCTGGGGTGAATCCTTGGCGGGCAGAACAGGTTTCGTATGGCGGTCACCAGACTCTCCAGCCTTTTGTAGCCGCTTTTATCGAAGGCCGTTGATCAGCAGTCGCGCAAAGTGTGGTACGCAGCGGTGTTAGACGAAGCCACGACTTGACAGTTGTACGAGCGCCGTGCCGATAGTTCGAGCCACGAAAGCTCATAGGTCCCGATAGTAAATGATTACATATCGCCCACCACTGGCCCAGCCCACACACACAACCCGTGCCCCCCCAAGGGGGGCAAAAAAGATTGCCGGTGTTGACACTCAGGACACACAGAACAATAGGTGCGTCTTCCCATTCGAGATTCGACATATATTGATGGAATTTGATAGCTAGTTCAATTCATTCAGATACCCCTTTATCGAGATTGCAGCGGTTTCAGTAGGACAATTGCTGTTCGTTGAACTGTGTGTACCAGCTATCTCTTTTTCCATCCCCCACTTTCCTAGTTACCAGACATGTTAGGTAATGTAAATTTGAGTAGTTAATTAGTTAGTACTCGGTTAGCGCGAGCACAGCATTTGGCACCTTTGGCACCGTACCTACGGATACATCCCCACTGTACCAACAGTACTAACAGGTACCAACCTAAACTTAGCCAGGAGACACCCTTCCCATGCCATTTTCCGCCTCAATTTACCCATCGGGCCCCGTGACAGGCTGCTTACCCAGGTAGAATGCCTAGGTACCTAATGAGGTACCTAACTAGTTGCGGTGAATCTCTGCGCGCCAATCGATACTGTCGCCTAGAGAATATCGTGTACCAGCTGAGGCGTTGTCCATGGCTGTATGCGCAAGATTCTGTCGCTATTATTCAGACTGTGTACAGACATAAACAGTTGTTCCCGGAAGAAACTCTGTGAGAAAAGAAATTTGCAAATTAACTCATGATCCTAAGTAGCTCTTCATATGCATCTTAGCCTTATCTCTATCGGCTCAAGCATATCCCATTGTCAATAGATATTGTCTACCTTGCTAACGTTTTCGACACATCTTCTTTCCATACCAACTCCATAACTAAATCTACAGCCCGACACCGAGCCTCTATGCCTGTTCCTCTAGCTAAAAAAACCCATGATTGTGCGTTGAGCATCCGGGGAAAACTGCTGTAGCAATGGCATAGGATCGACGTTAGCAGCTGTAAGCATTGTCTTGGTCGCTATGGCTACTCTGTTTGCAGTCTGACCTCGCAACGTCTCGGCCTCAAGAGCCTGTGCGATGAAGACAAACAGCTTGGATGCTTGGGCCATAACAGTTGGGTTGCCCCTGTGACCTGAATTAGTATCTCTTCTGGTTTCCTTATAGAGAGCAACTTACTGATCGATAAGCTCTGCGAGGTACGCATAGGCATACGGAGCGGCTTCTTCATCATTAGTAATTGGCAAAGTCTCGATCCATTGTGTGATAACAGCCTGTACATCGCCAACGCTACTGGAATTGTAGTGCAGGATCTTGGCAATCGATGCACAGGCATTCTCAGTAGCATAGACATTGTCATCATTCCGTGCATCGGAGATTTGTGTAGCCCGAAACAAGATGGGCAGAGCGCCACCCAAGAATTGAGACCAGGGCGCACCTCCGCGATGAGCAGCGACACCAACACCATAGGCTGCCGCTTGTCTAACAGCAGGAGAGGGATTCTGGCATCCATCTATAAGGGGCTGTGAAATATAGTTGGCATATCTAATGCTTTCCGGACCGCAGTACTCAAGCACGTCGTCCATTATGCACAAGCCCCACTGACGCTGAGTAGGGTCGGAAGAAGTTAAAAACCCTTCATATGTTGGTAGGAGCTTTTCCCATAGAGGAAGAAAGGAGGCCCCGTGATTCTTGAAGACGGAGTGAAATGCCTTGTTCATGTCGGACAAGAGCGTTTGGTCATCCTCGATGGCAATAAGTGTCTCCTCTGCGTCGTCTTCCACGTCATCCGCCGTGGCACTCTCTCTTTCTTCCGCTCGTTGTGCAACGCGCTCCTGGTAGTCAACAATCGTGGAGTGGACAGCATCCATGAACTTGGTCATGTGGTCTGCATTGAGGCAGTCTTTGCCCACCACCTCAACGGACTCATAGAAGCACTGGTACATTTCGGCTAGTGTATCAATAGCAGGCTCAGCGGCAAGAACTTCGATCAGTTTCTCCACACTTGCGTTCCACAATCCGGCTAGCTCATTAGATGGGCTTCCGTAGGCCTTCTTATAACAGCTCAGCAGCTGGGGTACCAGTTTTGCCGACATGTATCTGACGGGATCGTGGAAGAAGAATGCCAGACCGGGCAGAGCGATGACTTCCATGATGTTGGCGACGTACGGGGCGAAGGCGCCCTCGAGCACCTGCGCATATACAACAAGTAGTTCGATCGCCATGTGCTTGTCTTCCATGGTACTGGTTCTAATGCCAATCATTTTGCCTTTCACAGGAACAAATTCCCAGCCCTCCTCACCTTGCAAAGCTTCAGCTTCCTGGTCGTCATTCAGCAGCTGAATGTCAGCCTTGGCCATCGCCTGCTCGAGCAGGGGGGGCATGACGCTACTCATGAAAGGAACAAAGTCAGCGCCAAGAACACGACACATGCGACCCCAGCAGTGCATCAGGTACTGCGCTTGAGGATCATCTGCATCAGTAATGCTGGCTTGGATATTAGCGAGCAGGTTGACCAGAGTCATGGCGTCCTGACCAAGTCGCTCCTTTCCAACGGCAATCGCGATCAGCGTTGCGCACTCCATAGCTTTGGCACGGAGAAGACGGTATTCCTTTTCGCTTTGATTTTGCAGTACGTTCACCAAGAGCGGCATTAAAGTGTCATAGTACTTTGAGAATGCAGCCTCGGCGGCATCAGCAATAGTAGCGATAGTGGAGAGGGCCTGCTCCTGCACGTATCTCATATCACTCTGGAGGAGATTGAAGAGATGAGACAACAGGTCATCCAAATATGGCTCCAGGGTAGATTTCTCAGCCTCTTCGCAGAAGTTAACCAGGGCGGCAGCACCATGTGACTTGACTCGAGGCTCAGGCGAGTCTAAAACCGGAATGATTGCCTTTAAGACACGGTCATAATATTCGCTCTGCATTGTGGGGGCGAAGTCCGTGCTCATCTGGCCAAGAGCGTTACAGCCGGCCCACCGAACGCGAGGGTGAGGGTGTTGCAGGGCAGGAATGACAAGATCCAGCACTTGGTTCAGTTCGCTAAGCATGAGATCACGGCAGCCTTCGGAAATTGCAGAGATAGCCATCAAAGCAGCATGTCGGTCTTTCCAGCCCGACTGCATCATACGGGGTAGCCAGTTGAACGTGGGGGCAAGAATAGCCTGTCCGCCTAGTTTATTAGCAAGTCGATCCATGGTTTGCTCTCCAGCAACGTGATTTTGATCGCTTTCGTCCTGATCCAGCTACAATCGTAACCGTTAGTATTAATCTCCATGACTTCAATCCTGTTGTATCTCTTACATCGTCAGAGGCGAGCCACTCCGCAGCGTCGTCGTCGTCTTCACCAATTTCCGTCATCAAGCTCAGACACTGGGTAATCATGTCAGACGCGAACGAAGGGTCCTTTCGGCACATCGAAGGGGCGTATTCAGCAAATGTGGCCATAAGCTCAAGAGCGTTCTGTCGGCAGACGTCGTCAAGTTCTTTGTCCTGGATGACAGAGACACAAAACTGGACTAGGTTTTGGAAAAGCTGCTTGAACATTTTGGGGGCAATCTCAGCCAATTCAATAAGCGCGACGAGAGCTTTGCTGAGATGGTCGGATTCTTGAGAGTCTTTGATGGGCGGGAGGATGTTAAGAACATCCGGTATCAAGGCCGAGTACTGAATTCGGCTCTTTTTGTCGATGTTTCTGAAGAAAGCAGCGAAAGCATCCATTGCGGAAAGACGGACCTAGAACGATGCGTAAGCAGGTGCTTGGGGAAAGGTTGCTTTCTGATCTGCATACATTGACTGCGTCGTCCTTGAATCCTTTCTGGAAGGCAAGGAGAACAGCATCGGCCTGATCTTGGCCGATGACATCGGGAGTGGTGGCAAACACACGGTAAGCCGTCTCGCGTTTGTCAGCCTCGGGTGCCTGTGTAAGCTGGAAGAGTGCCTGGAGCACTTCAGTCCAACGATCTTCTGCGAGGCATTAGCACCAGCACCCATAATACTGATGCCGGCTTAGACCATGGGCCGGACCTACCATTTTCATTGTACTGGCGCGCAATTTCCGCAACTGCATCGCCAATTTTGTTGCGTACGGCTCTGTCCGTCTCGCTGCCCAGTGTTTCTAGTAGCTTCTGACGAATGACGGCGGCCTGGTCTTTGGCAATTGCAAGAAACATATCAACGGTCTGTCCGTTATCAAGCTTTCGGGTCTTGGAGGAGATTCGTCGGAATAGCAAAGCGGCAAAGGATCGGGTCTGTGACAGATTAGTCGCGAAAATCGGAGATGTTGACTACAGATCGGACCTGTTCGTCTCCAGCACCCTGGATCTGTTCGGCGAGACCCATGAGAAGAATTTCCGGGCGTGTGACAGTCCAGTTGCTTTGAAGGTGCTCCTCGGCTCTCGACCGGATAGAGTTGTCGGCGGACTGGAGGCCTTGGAGCATCTGCGCTAGCTCAGCGTGAATGTCGGCAGACAGGACTGACATGATGGCAGTTGATGTAGAACTTTGGATCAAATATCACAGTGTAGAAAATGGTTGTGACAAAATAACAAACACGGGGATGTAATTTTCCACCGCGCCTGCGATCTGTTGCTGGCTAGAGGTGAGCGACTGTGTACAAATTTGAGCGGGGGAGGGGGATCGCACCAGATCGCTTGGGACGCTGTGTTGAGCTCAGTTTGTGATAGGAACAGCCGAATTCAAGGTACTCAGAAGTAAGAATCGAAGAACAGAGTGTTTCGCGGCAGGAGGTAGTCAAGTAGCTGGTGTTTGGGTATGTATCCGGACGCGCGCTGTGGCCGCGAGGGGAGGGTTATGGAGGGGGTAGGGCGAGGAAAAATGTCAATAATTTTTTGTAGCTGTTTACAGCGGCCAGGAAATATTCAGGTACCTGGGTAGAAGGTAGGTAGGTTAAATTCCCCACCAAAAGCAAAAGAAATCGCTGTTCAGAGGTTCTTCCCCTTTCCGTGAGAGGAACACGATAATCAAAGGAGGATAAGTTCGGACTGAAAAGACTCAAGCCAAAAAAAAAAAGAAGCGATCGACTTTCTATTTTTCAAAGGTCGTTGTCGCAGGCTGGTTGCGACCGGCGGTGACGGCTTTTCCTCCCTGTGGCACAATGTGGCGGTGCTTTCTTTGAGCTGTGGCGCGTCCACCGCCTTGGGCTCACATCGCGAGCTCACATCGCGACTTGCCCAGTGTCGCATCCTGTAGGTACCAAGCACTAATGCCGATTTACTGATCCAGAAACCTTGGGTTGATGGGGACATATGCACACCGACCACCGGTGCGCACAGACGAGTAGCCTAGCCATGGTGGCTCCCTACCTATGCCACCAGGATCACATACTTTTAAACTTGATAATGTTCTAACAGATCTGATAATGTAGCAGAGCAGAACAGCGGTCCACGCAGACCTTGCTATAATTATTGTGACATCTATACACTGGCGCTCCAGTCTGCTATAAACAGGTACCTAGCGTGTGATATCGAGCATTCAGTGGGGTTCGCAAACTCGTTCGTGATGGTAGCACGCGTGTGGGATTGCAAGATCAACTTTCAGCCGAAATGCGGTTATCTGAGAGGCTCTTCCCACTCTGTTTGGTGGCTTATTCAGGAGCAGCCGAGCCAGTCGCAATACTGCAAACCTAGACGAGCGTGTCTTGTAATGCCAGATGTGAATGAGCTGCCCCCATTTAGCTTCCAAAGTAGTTGACTTTTACGTCTACTTGGACAACAATAACACCTTGTGACGTGCTTAAGAGCATTTCGCTGCCACTGGCCGCGACTCGCAGTTTGTAAGCTCCCAGGTGGCGTTGTGCTGGGCCTACTGATTTCGTACGAAAGAATTCTTCGGCGTGGATATAGCTTTCTGATCAAGATGAGTATGCAATAACTGTCCTTAACGATCGAGTTTATCATATCGTATTGTGGCTGTAGGTAGCGGGATAGGGAGACAAGCCCTGGTATGAGCGTTTCGCTTTGCCTCTATTATTGTTAAGCCCCGCAAACCCGTGAGTTCCGGAGACGGCCACAGTCCCCGCCCCCGCTAATTAATTGCTCCTCACTGTGGCACGCGAGACTACCTCTAGCTCAGAGTAAAACTTCCATCACCGTCATGTCATCTTCCCCAGCTGCTAATGCACGAGTAACCGCAGATCAAAGCGATTGTTCCCTACCCCAGCAATCATTTCCTGCGTCAACAACGGCTCCATCAGTATACCGACAACCCCCTCGACGCAGTCCATCTAATTCCAACGTCAATATTTCCACACACCCGCAGAGCTTCGCTGAAAATATGCGCACTATGCCATCTTCCCCTAGACACCGACCCCCGTCACTGACGCAAGCTGCCGTTCAAGATTTGATGAACAATCCGCCCACGAAAAAGCATAGCAACCGCAAATTCAGCGGTCGGGATTGGAGAGACATCACGGTTGGCGAGCTCGTCTGCCCAGAAGATGTTTGCTGGGTCGAGCTGGACGACAGTGTGGAGGATGCGACAAAGGTGGCATTTCCTATCCATTATTGATGTCGAACATATTGCAAGCTAACACTGTCCAGATGCTGTTGAAATGCCCCACCAACGCCGTCCTTGTCCGCGACTCCCAGACCTCAAATAGCGTCACATCTACTTTCGATTTCAGCGATTTGAATACATACCTTCTCCTCGTCGTCGGCTTAACGAAGCCCGAGGATCATCAAGTTGCCCTTTTCAACGATATCATATCCAAGGCCCAGCAAAACCAAAGAATACCTCTACGTACATTGCAACCAATATTTTGTAGAGAAGCAACGGTGCAACTTGATGCCAGCAGCAGTCTAGCACAGGGCATTGAAATCCTCGGCAGCGGAATACACCGAATAGTCATTTCTGACTTGTCCAATCATGTCGTTGGTGTGATGAGCCAGCTGCGTGTGGCCGATTTTTTCTGGAATGAGGGAGTTAACTTTCCAACAATCGAACGACTCTACCCCGCTATGCTACGTGATCTTGGCATAGGGACGCAAAAAACAATCTCAGTCAAGTGAGTTAGCTTTGTTTCTGCTGTGCACACTCGTGGTTGCTAATCCTGCCGCAGCTCTGATTCACCTCTTTCAGAAGCCCTCACAACGATGAACGAAGAAGGGCTGACGAGTGTTGCCGTCGTTGACAATGGTCATAACGTAGTTGGCAACATTTCAACCAAGGATGTTCGCCATCTCACGAACACTTCAAGCGCTCCTCTTCTTAATTCATCCTGCATGCACTTCATTTCTGTTATTCTGAATGAGCGTGGCGTTGAAAAGGGGCAGGACACCTTTCCGGTCTTCTATGTCAACCCTAACTCCAGTCTGGCTCATACTGTTGCCAAATTAGTGGCAACAAGATCACATCGCATGTGGGTGGTTGAAACGGCGTCACCCTCTCCCTCTGCTCCAGCAACCCCCTTGATATCTGCGCAAGCGTCCTCTACAGGAGCGCCAGCATCTCCAGCGCTCGCAGCTGCAGTTCCAGCCTCTGCGCTGGCCGGCGCCCGCCTTTCTGGGAAGCTAATTGGTGTTGTTTCACTGACCGATATTCTCAACATCTTCGCTAGAACTACGGGTTTAAAGCCAGGTGATCCTAGTGAACAACGGGCAAGGCGCCGACGGAGCTCTAGCAGCTCCATTCGGCCCAGCCTAGATCTCACTAGAGCCAGTCTGGATGCCCGTCGGTAAAAGGTATCATTGCCTCTTCTGTGCCATCGAAAGTGTTGTTGAGATGTTGGAAACTTAGAGCGAGGGCCGCGACCTTCCGCAGAGATGCATTTTCTTGCAACGCTAGAGCTTATCTTTCCGATATCCGTGTATTTTTCCTTGATACCCGTCGAATATACTATTCGATGTTCTTACTCGTTCAATAACTTCTTATGACAAATACTCTCGTGTTTTCCGTTCCTAGTCAACTGACTCTTTTCCACGACGCCAAGTACGCCTAGCTGATGGCAATCTCCACATTTGACTCATGCACTATCTATCTCCTCGTCATTGCAATGGCCAAATTTGACAGTATTAATGTTGGTTAATGGAACTCACCCAATTCGCAGCGCATTTCCTCCAACTGATAATGGTACTGTGCTTTGCCATTGTATATCATCTTCAACGCTCAGCCTTGTGTCTCTTTCGTTCTCTATTGCCCTCACCCTTCTCAAGGCACAATCTTGTCGTGTGCTTTTTCTCCATTGCGCCTGTATCTTTGCTTCGCTTCAAACTTGGTCGCCAAAAGTCGTTCTTCCTTCGCTGGCCTTTCTGCGACCAGCAGGATACGTTCTCTGCTCGCGAACTCATGTCCGCCTCAGCCTCGTGCAATCGTTGCGCTGCTTCTCGTTTGATGGTTACAAGACGTTCTGTTGCTCCGAGTTCACATTATGATTGGCGACCTGCCATATCATGATGACAAGGGAGCGAAATTGGGAACGCACGATGGCGGCCTGTCGAAGCCAACAACATCATTGCAGCCCAGGCCTCAGTCTTGTCCAAAGCTCGGCGATTTTGCTAGCTTACGGTCCGCCACGATGGACTTCCATCCGCCCCATCACATCCTGAGTCATCAACTCCCTTCAATAGACGGCACTAGACTCGGAGATCTGTCTAAAATCATCAATCAACTACAGGCGTTGAACTCGGCACCAAAGCAAGAACATGATACAACCTCGCCAGCCTCCAACACCTTTACTCATTCGACATGCTACATATCTACTCAGCTACTTCCTGTTTCGGATTCCGAAGGCTGCTCATCCTTCAGGATGGGGAACGCATCTGCTAAGGAGACATCTGAAGCATCATTACACCGATCTCTAACGGCTGTCGAGCATCGCTCCAGGCATATCGGTCTGCAGAGGCAGCAAAACCCGACTTCGCGGCTCACGCGCATACAGACGCACGACTTGGCCGACAAAACCCTTCAATTGCCTATATTCGACGCCGCGCGTACTGTTGAAGGAGCTCACCAATCTCTCACTCGAAGTCTCATTCCATACTCTACAGCAGATCGTTATTTGGCGCGAAAATTTCCCTTGAATTCGCTGCATGGCGTTCACATCTTTTTGGACATGTCGAATATTGAGATCGGCTTCCAGAAAGCACTTAAGAAGAAATGCCGTATTGCAGACGCTGCAAGATTTTCACCTTTGCCACGACTCAACTTACAATTCTTGACAGAATTACTTGTTCGTGGTCGCTTCTCACGCGGCCTTCGTGTCGGGTGCTCTATTCTTCCCGGTCGAAAAGAGCCTAGATACGTGCAAGACTTGCGTGAACTTGGGTATCAAGTGGACGTGAGGGAGCGCAAATGTATCGAAAACAGTGGTCTCAATGCGCCGCAGGTAAAATTCTTGTCCACGACCGGCTCAAAATCCGTATGCAGATATGTGGAAGATCTTGTTGACGAAACACTCCAGACGCGCATCGCCGAGGCCGTAATGGAGCACTTCCAGGAACAGGGTACCATTGTCTTGGCCACTGGCGACGCAAAACCCGCGCAATATTCGGATGGATTCTTTCGCTACGTCGAGAGAGCTTTACGTATGGGCTGGAACATCGAGCTCGTCGCCTGGCGCGGGAGTCTATCGTCTTCATGGACGAACACTGACTGGACTGCCACATGGAACGATAGATTTCGCATAATTGAACTAGATAGCTTTATTTATGACCTTCTAAGAGTGTAAAATTCTAACTAGCGAACACGTATCCTGGGCCCTACCTCCGCCTAGTTGCGGGGTGGATACGTAGGAAAAACAAATAAATCTACGTCCATTCGTTGAGTTCCTACCAGGTTAACTTTATAGCACCAACCACTTAATACCGATAAATGAGATCGTGGAGGCAGCCGATCTCATCACCAAGCCCAGCATCCCCGCTATGATTGTTGGAATCGGAGTTTCTAAGTGGAGAGCCAGATACGAATGTAAAAAGCAATAGGATGATAGATAGTATGTCAAAGGAGGAGAATTTGTCGAAGCAACGCCGTCTACTTCTTGTGCCTAGCCCAGTGGTGTCAAACATGTACATGTGCCACGCACCCACCTCTCGTGTAGCTGATAACCCGAACTAGCATAGCTGTGACGTAGTGAGAAAGTTCGATTCAGTTGGCTCTGACGGTTCGGTCGGGTAGAAAACTTGAGTATAATTGGAGATTCTTTGTAGCCATTCACAAGTCGCATTTGGCAACAGCGCCTTAATTCCCCAAAATCGGTCAGCATCAGATGTTGACGCAGCCTTGGCCTTATAGAGGTCATGAAGGCAGAGGAGAAATTTTTGTCTCCAGGAGTGTCGACGAAAGATCTTTGAATGGATTTTAACGCCATCTTCTGGTTGCATAGGCCTGAAACAGCAAGGTCGTTGGCGAGCCCCTTGCTCGACCAGTTACTTTGACAACTCTCTTAAAGGTGGACACGACGGACTTGACGCGATCGATTGTTTGAAGTGACCAACATCTCGCCTGGGAACCCGTAATAGTGCTTTCATAAGAACGCATGGGCATTCACGGCGCATAGTAGGGAGCATCAGAGTTCTGGGTGAGCCTGAACCGCCATAAAAGGTATCAACAGTTACAACCGGATCCTTGTATCCCACCGCGCGAAGCGTAGAACTAGCAGAGCTTTTTGCCTTGATGATGTCACAAGGGAATATTCTACATCGTCGAACAAGCTCATTGCCAACACTGACGGTGTGGACCACGTCCCAGTCACCGTTCATACCAGCAATGATCTTGTTGGCTTCATCTACCACAGAAAAAGGCTCCCAGATACGAGGAACAGAACAGCTTCGATCCCCTTGCCAAGCAGTCTTATACATCATTGGAACTTGATCACCATCATTCGTGCCTAGGGTACGGACGACAGAGTAAAGTGCAGTGATCTGCTTCATGTCATCGTCAATACCTTCTTGCCTTTTGCATCCATGATTGGCGCGATATGGAGAATCAGAGACACCGAAAATTTCGGGAAAATTTCAGCGACCAGACAGCGCGTGGCTACTAGGTGGCTGAAGGCTACCTGATGACGATTTAGTTGGAGAGGTCACGGTGACAGCCTGCGTGCAGAACGACATGATAGTCGATATAACTGCGGATCCACTGGGGATTGGTAAGTTTCCAACCTGATAGTCTGATACCAGGCCCAGAGTAGGATGCAGAACCGTCTAGTGGCGGTTGTGGACTCATATTCTTCATCTCAGGCAACGACCTCGAGCACGTAGACGGCAGAGTCAACTTTTGAGTCGAAAACAACGAATCTTCCATGAAAGTCGTTGTGGGCGCGATTCTTAGACGGGATATCTTCCCCGAACTCTCAGGCCCTGTTTACGTGTGGGGTGGCAAGCGACGCGCGGCGCGGCGGCCAGGGTAGCCATGAAGGTTCGGCCAAAAGCCATATCTGAACAATGGGTATATAGAGCAAACATCTAAGATCATAAAAAAACCGAGAATAGAAAATGGGTGAGAGTACGAGAAAGGATATCACAGAAAATTTTTTGGGATGCCAATGCTAGGTAGATAACTAGAAGATGATCCCAGAAATAAGCACGGCATAGAGCAATAAGAGCGGCCCAGGCAATGCATTGACTTTGTCAGGGTCATCGAATGAGAACCAAGATACATGCTAAATATTCGATATAAATCAAAACTCAAGCAAACGGAATGCTCAACAAATGCGTCGCGCAGCACTGTCCAAGACAAGTAAGAGCAAGAGCGGTAGCGGCGTGGAATGCTGGCTCATGTTAGGTGTAGCCCGTGGCTCTGCCACCAGGCCCACAACCTACACGGTGCCTCTGTCTCGAGCAAGTATGAATTAGGAGTGCCAATAAGGAAGATTGAATAGTAAGTACGATAGACTTGGCCTTCATCCCATCGTTGCTTACCGTTTCTAAAACCAAGACTACCTGCTCTAGAGAGCAGCACGCTACTAGGCGGCGTTAACGCATGCCAGGGGTCAATGTAGGTACCTACTGAGCAAGCGCTGCCATCTGGAGTAGAGCCCGACTGGAAATAGCAGTTGTTGAAATAAGCCATATTTTGGAATGTCTACCATCCACATCATCATTACCGTACTGAACTTATACTACACATCAATCAGACAGTCTATTATCGAGGCTGTTGCCAGCCCGTTGTCTCACATGGATTTGCCGCTCATCTTCCGCGTCATAACTTTGCTGATTGCATTTCGTATGGTAACACCGGCTTTTTCAATGTCCTTTTTCGATAAGCCCGACGTGATGCAGACCTTGAGAGCGGGTTGGACGAACCAATCACTCGTCCTCGCTGTCATTGCATTCGCATACATGCGAGTTTTGAGTCGAGAGATCATTACGCCATTAGCCAATGACTGAAGAGACATTAGTATTTCTAATTCTGACTTGGGTTGGCGGTACATACTTCATCGGCGCAGTCCATCAAGATGCGTTCTTGGTCGTCAATACTGAGATTGCGTGCCTTAATCACCTCAGCTTTCAAGACCAAAAGCATGATAGGGTTGTCCAGATTGCTTGTGCAAGTAACCCATTCGCTACGAGGGTCCAACTGAAGCTTCATAGTCTTGATATTCTCGCGACACTGATTGACAATCTCTGGGTTTGATTGCAAAAGATGTACAGTCTCGCTGGCTGTCATTGCCAGCATCGCCGGCAGCGCCGCTGAATAGGTGTAAGCAGAGGAAGTGATTCTCTGGTGTTCAACGACATCTTTCGCACCAGCGCAGAAGCCACCGCCAGCACAAAGCGGGCCCGAGAGGGACCCGACAATCATGTCGACCTGTTGAGGATCAACATTCTGCGCTTCCGTGAGGCCGCGGCCCGTACGGCCTAACACACCGAAAGACCATGTTTCATCCAGAATGATTCTGAATTTGTACCTTTCCTTGAGCTCGACAAGTTTGGGTAAATCGGTTGCATCGCCAGTCGTTTCAAACAGTCCTTCGGTCACAATGAATCGGCGGGTCAGTTTTTTTAGCTTATTTTGCTCCTTGACAATAGCTTTCATAGCTCTCTCCAAATCGTCCATGTCGCCGTGATTGTACCATCTTATGTTGCTTCGCGAAGCTTGGAGGCCTTTGCGAATGGAATAGTTAACGCCTTTGTCTGCAATGATGACATCCCCTCTCTTGCAGAATGTAGGAATAACACTGGAGACTGTAGAGAAAGATTGCGCATATACAATACAGCCCTCCGTACCGAGATACTCAGCGATGTCAGCCTCCGCTTTGACATGAACGTCCTGGGTGCCGTAGAATTGTGGCGGGCCACAAGGTCCAACGCCATAGGTACGAAGAGTCTGAACTGCCTTTTCCTTGATCTGTTCATTCGAGTTGAAGTTGTAAAAGTTGTACGAGGCGAGGTTCGTAACTGTTCGGCCGGTGGATAGCTTTACTTTGGGTCCGGTCGGGCTGCGAGATAGATTAGACTCATGAGGCCAAGTAAGTACCACAGTGCTTTCGCCCGCGACAGGGGACATACCCAACGATTACTGGAAGCTTCTCGTTGTCAATTTCCTCCATTGGCGTCTGTTCGGAAACTAAAGGCTCAGGAGTCCAGTCATCCACCAGCTCTTCAATTTCCTAAATCATCTCAGCATTATCCATGTACGCACATCGTGCTGTGTACAAACCTCCTCCTTTAATTTGACGTAGTTCTGCTTATGCGTCGAGTAGGATGGCGATAGCAGATATCGAATGAAAAAGAGAACCAGAATGAGTTCGATAGCAGATCGAACAGGGTCGTTCTGATAGCTTGATTGAATGTAGCGAATTAAAACAGCAGAGCCTGGCACTTTCTGGAAAAGCGACGAAGCCCCGTGTATCAATTCGTTAGCCTGCATGCTCAAGCTAGCGAAATCCATGGTAGATTGATGAAGGAGTGAGCTGCTTGTGGCTGTGTGCTGGTTGATGGCAAATGTTGAAGACCCTCCTCAGCTTTTTGCTCGGTTTCCCAGTAGGCGCGAAACGTTGGAAAGTGGACGCTCAGGAGTAGGTACGAAGTACATCATGGACCCACAGAAGTACGGAGACGCTGAAACAAGTTCAGTGAGGCTTCCTCCTAGCAACAGCTACACCAGGGCCAAAAACCGGACGCTCGCTGCTTGATGCTGTGTTCTTGATTACAGCTACGTACTAGAAGAAGCTAATAATTTTTTAAGAGATAGGCAAATGATTTGACCAATATATAGTCCACAGCAATCTGTTTATTATATCAGAATGGCTTGTCGTTATGATAATGGCATTTTAGAAGTGAGCTGCCTTCTCACAACCGGACGTTTTTTTGTCCCCCACATGGCTACCTTAGATTGCATTGGAGACGTCTTATTACTCAAGCTACCGCGCATCTCGAGTAGCTCTTCAGGCAGGTGAGTGTTGTCTGTCTAGGAACTACATCGCCTAGGTATGAGGTCTGCACCCGTGGCTCCAGATCTTAGGTACCTACGCGGGAGGGGGGTGTTTTCTAACATGCCCTCTGACATATTTTGCCATCTGGCCTATTTTTTAGGCATGTTGCAAGGAAATCGCACTTTTTAGCATATTAAAAATTTTTCTGACATCCTATCCGAGAAGCCCGAATCCATAGCAACATGCCTTAATAATATTTCATCTACAAGAATCTGTCAGAGGGCATGTCAGAAAACAGCCCCCTCCCGCGTAGGTAGCTGTCGTTGTACGGAGTGCAGTGCGAAGCATCTCCTGAATCCGACTGGTCTGTGCAAGCCTGACTTTCCCGATTTTGGCGAACCGTACCAAGCATAACTTCTGTATTAACCCTATCCGAGATAAAATGATGAAAATGATGGCACAAACAAGGGTAACAATCTAATAATCAGTACAATAATTTGTAGTGACCCAAAACATCTGCTTTTCGAACGCGCGTAGCTTAAAATAAGCGTAGCTTCGAGGCTTCGTCCGTAGATGTCGCAGCCGCATCACCACCACCAGCCTTTGTACCAGTTTCAGTCTTTCCTTCAGTATTGTTGTTGTCCAGTCCCCATGGCTGCAGAAGGCGCATGCCGCCGATGCCGTCTGAGGCACCGCCGCCTAGGGCTTTGAAGATCATGTCACCAAGTACCTTCTTGCCGATTACACCAGGGGCAACAACCAGTGCCAGAAAGATGACGAAGAGAACAAAGTAAAGAATGGCAAATCGAATTACACGCCTGCGACGGAGCTTTGACTGCTTCATGGAGTAGATGGGGGGACGAATCTGACGGCTACATTCAACGTTAGCACGAACGTCAACCAAATCGTAATCAGTCAACATACCTAGGCAGCAACCAGAAGAGCATCATGGAGTGTATCTTATCGATTTGAGGAGTTAAGACAAGTGGGGCCATCATGAAAAGAATCCAATGTCCCAGAATGAAATCAGCAGAGAACATGCTGAGTTCCGTAATCTTGCAAAGAAACTCTCGAGCTGGCTGTGATACTGAGTGCCAACCCATTGAGTACCATTTTCCGTTCCAAAAAGCGACGTTGGACTGGTCCGTTTTGAATTCCCTGGTCAATGCAAGTGACACAATCAGTTTGAAAACAAATCGCTGGATACAGGTGGCCGCGATAATGCCAGCAAGGGCCCTGGCAAAGTTGAAGCCTTCTAGAACATACATGACTTCAAAGAAGAGAATCATGAAGACTGCAGCCGCACCGTGGGCGATACCAGCAAGAACAGGACCGAACTTTTTGCAACACATGTTCAATACTGGTCCCATACAACAAGCCATACCAAACATGGCGGCAAGAACGCCGGCGTTGATGCCTATGGGGGCGAAAGCCACGATTGCCAACCGAATCAATGAGCCAGTAGGCCCGATTGGGAATTTAGGCGATGCGCTTGAATTGGCATCATTAGCTGTAACACCAGTTTGCGCATTGATGAATAGGTAGGCGACAGTTGTGGTAGCAGCAAGCAGTAGCGGCGTGAGGATCTCAGTCAAGAATATGTTGGCCACAGCAGCACGAGGGACATCGGCCGACATCTTGGCCGAAGCATCGCCCATAACTTTGCGCTTGTAGCCAGTGATACGGGTGCGGGAAAGTCTGCAGAATGTGATCCAGGAGGAAGCGTGTGAGCGTGAGTTGCCGCGCGATAGCCATCGAAGAAAGTCGCGATAATCGATGAAGAAATCAGTCCAGGCAAATTGATGAGGGTTGTACAAGAATGGTGAGATGATGAGCCCGAGCAGAACGATCCAGAAGTAGGTGAGAGCAGGTTGCCATGCAGTAGCAGTAGCAAACAATAGCATCATCAGCAACCTGGCACCAAAGTAGATCGACTGTCCAGCAAAACGCGAATACAAAACGCCAAAGGGAATGCGGGCTGTTGCGAAGCCGCGACCAGTGCCGATGTATCGAGCACCGCCAAATGCCAGATCCGCCTGGACTGAGTTGGCATAGATTTGACAGACAAACACTTCGAAGAACGGTGACAGGGAGCAGAACTGCTTGATAAAACGCAAGGCAGCACGCCATACACCTCGCTCTGTCAATTCTTGAACAATGAGCGGCACAAAGGAGATGAAGAAAACGAAGAAGATGGAAATGATGCAACGATAAATCCAGCCCATCAGCTCGTCTGTGTTGGCACATTTCGTGGGGTACAGCGGATCCGTAATCGGTTTCTGCGGGTTGTAGTCGCAGCGGATCGTTTCATGTCGAAGAGCCCCAATTGACATCAGCGTGAGCATGAATGACTGAACAGACAGCATAATGAACATGTTGTTGACGTGGAAGCCTGCGTGTGCATAGTAAAAGGACAGGAACCTGTCGAGAGGAAGCTGAGTGCCGAGGTAATAGTATTCTCGAGAGAGCCACTGCTCTCCCATACCAGTACCAATCTTCGTTGTGAAGTTGAGAATAGAACCAAATCCAAGATCGCGACCCTTGCCACACTGGTAGTATTCACAGTGCTTAATGCGTCCACCACGGACAAGTGCATTCATACCCGCAAAAATATCTTCGTTCAGATGCAGTCCCTTCTGGGCCTTCGACACACCACCACGTGTTGTCATGAAAATACCGTTGAGGAAATCAGGGTGACCGTAGTGAAGTTTACCACCAATTTGAGCCATGGTACGGGCGAAGAGGGTACCGAATGTCTGTTCCTTTCCAGCAGCGACATCACCGAGAATACCGATGTTCTCGGAAAAGATGTATTCACGTGCACCAAGAATAGCAACAGGTGTGTGAACGTCGTTCTTCACACCGGGCGTGTAAGGAGATTGGTTGTCCGGCTTCATCTCCTCAAACTCTGCGAGAACACTTCGAATCTTCAAGCATTCTTCTAGGTAATTATCTTGGTTGGCGTCAATGAGTTGAATATATTCACCCCGGTAGAAGATAATCGCGTGGTTTTGGTTGTCAGATTTACCATCACCCAACACAGGGTTACCGGAGAGCTGGACGCGGAACTTCGGGCGCCTCATACCATTCTCCATGATTTCCGAATGACCGTCAATCAACGCTGAGTATAGACGAGGCTCTTCGCCCTCAGCCAGAGGGGGCTCTTCATCCAAGTAAGCAATCTGAAGATCTGGGTACGCACGAAGCAAAAATTCGGCGTTTTCCATCTCTTCTTTTTTGAATTTAGAGTAGCGTTGCATGGAAACGACAAGCTTGAACTTGCGGCGGGCCATCCTCTCTAGCTCTCTCTCCAATTTTTCCGAGTTTCCGCCGAACATTTGAACAACTTCGGGGTTTTCGACACGATAGAGGAGCTTGATGGCGCGACTGTAGTTCATAAAACCAGATACAGTGCGGTAAAGAGTCTGGGAACGCAAGGATGCCCAAATGCGCGTGCGAAGGGTATACTCTGGGGCAGAGGACTTGAAGCCAATGCAGTAAAAAGGCAAATCGTCAATTTTGCTCTTTGCTGTGTCCTTTTCGCTCTTCTCTGGTTCGCCATTCATCTGAGCCGTTTCATCCGCCAGAATCTTCGTGTCCTTGACGAAGCATTCCCATTCGTGCGGATGCAGCTGTTTAAGGTATTCCAAAAGCGTGACACGAGAGTAGGGCTCGTCTTCCCGGATGATTTCTCGCAGGGAAAGAAGAATCTTTTCACTGTAATGGGGAATCATGACAGTGAACGTGGGCATATTATCAACTGGGACGGGCTCGGGAATCGGTGTGGACAAAGATTGGGCGAAAAATGATATACGACGTTCAGCTTCGCTGTGGCTGGGAAAAAATTCGGTCTTGAAGGAGTGATCCTCCTGAGAGACGAAGAAGGTCGGGGCGCGAAGGGTCCGCTTGCCCTCCTGCTCAGACGGGACTTGGTGGTATAGCAACTTTTGCACGTGATCAATTGCAAGCAGATGCTCACGATACATCGAAATGACAATAGCGTTCCAGACCTGGGAGATCAGAACCTTGGGCTTGTATTTGATTTCCATGTCAGTCGTTGCAAGCACCTTCGAATAGATGCGTTTCGGGAGCCTCGAAAAAATATTTCGCCAAGGTGTCCAGATCGATGAACCGATGTAGAAAGAGCGAGCGATGGAGAACACAGTGTTCAAGATGACGTAGAAGAGATAGGTGTCGAGGAAGAAGAAAATTAGATCAGTAAAAGTCATGAGGATGAGAACAATTGTAGGCTGATGCTTGCAAAGAATCTGCTGCGTTTCGGTGCTCGACCCGAACATCTTATCGCCCAAGCACTCGATCTTCATGATCGACAAGTAGCGGATTGGATCACGGAATGAGAGTGTAAGATACACATAAGATTCGCCAAATTTGGCACCGAAGACAGTGAGCCACAATCCAAACGACATGGCCATGTCGTTGCCAGTCAGACGAGGATAGCTGGCTGTGAAGGTCTGACTAGCAACGTACCGCCGGGATTTCTTGGTCAAATAGCTCCCAAAAAGACCGCCAAGAGGCATTACCGAGAAGAACAGAAACGTAAAGATAGCGATGACGAAGTGCACAATACCAAGAGCCTTGTCGATAGGTGTGTCGGAATTCCTTTTCTCTGGGTCATCTGCCTTGCCGTTGGCATGGAACATGAAGACTTTGATACCTGGTGCAACATTGAGGATGAGGATAACGACCAAGAAAAGGAGCCGTTTGGTGAGATGCTGCGCTCCGGCCCAACGACGCGGAACATACACCCACTCTGCCAACGTCGCAAAAATCTGGATGAGCGAGGCGATAGCTCCACCAAACCCAACAATCGAGAACTGCTTTGACGCAGGAGGTTGATTGTCCTTCTGCTGCTCGTACTTGTAGGTAATAAGCGATGGTGCATTGTGTGAAGTGTAGAACCAGAACATGGTCAGATGAATAACCCAAATACGGTTGAAATTGAGTAACAAGTGAAACCACGAGCGCGATTCCTTGTAGGTTTTGAAAAAGCACTTTTTCCAATTGACTTCCTTCAACTTGAGGTAGCGTTCCGCAGGAGGCAAGTCAACCAGTTTGCTCTTGTCCTCGAGTACGATACGTTCAATGCCTTCGGGGTACCAGAAAAGTTGGTTGCAATCATCGTAGCCAATGATGTGCTTGTGGTCACGTTCGCGGCGAACGTAAACGCCGTTGAGTATCTCGTACCCCTGATCACGACAGTACTGATACAGTGGCGTAATAACGTTGTTCAAGAAGGTGAACTCCTCAACTGGCTCCACGAGAGCTTGGCAGGTCGGTGAATTTAGATAATCGTCCGCGCACTTGAATATGAAACAAAGACATTCGGGCATGAATCGAACTTGGTTAGCTTCGCCCCAACACAACAAGTAGAGTGCGATCTGGCGAACGCGATCGTACTGCGACATACGATTCATGCGTGTCTTCCAGCGATACTCCGCGGCTTCAAGACTATCATCGCCTTCGAGTTCTTGTAGAGTCTCTGTCTCGTTCGCAGCATCAGCACCCTTCTTTTTGCTTTTCTTGGCCTTGCGTTTTCTATTTTTGGTAGAGGCATTGGCAAAGCCGACGGCGTCGTCTAGGTCGAGGTGAGCCGCAAAGTACCATTTGCGATAATTAGCATTATCGCCTCCAATATAGTCGGCATGGAGGGACAAGAGCGCCTGGTTGGGTGTCATGCGGGACGCTCTTGAGTCCAGAAGTGTCATGAGATGGTCATACATGTTGCGCATGCTGTCTCGTTGAAATCCAAATTTGGAGGTGAGGTCGAGGAAGATATCTTCAATCTCTTCCTTGGAAAGGGGAATTTGGGCGTCGGATGTCCAAGCGGGGTATGGTTCCTTGGAACGTTGGCTTGGCAAGCCGTTGCCATACTCCATGCCGTAGTTGGGGGTCGACGCGCCGGAAGACCTGTTGCCACCGTACGACATCTGCGAAGACGGCGGGCGATAACCACGGCCACCCTCTCCGTATCCAGTATATTGCTCATCGCCACGGCCGTAGTAGTCCATTTCGGCAGCGCGAGCCATGTCAGACCTCATCGTGAAATCGCTGAATGTTTCAGATTCTTCCTCTGATTGATGACGACCACCCTGGGCATATCCTTGATGGTAGTCGCCGTCGTAATAGCCCTGATTATTGTTGTAGTAATCATCCTGATACTGGTCATGGCCATCGTAGTAGCCTCCGTCTTGATGATACGGGTTACTGGCATCGGCGTGATAGTATCCGCTGGTCCAAGGTTAGGTAATCTCATCAACTTGCCGCATACTGTTGTCACTCACGATTCATCGTAGTAGCCATCACCTTGGGCACCATGAGCGCCATGGGCACCATGATCGCCATGAGCACCATGATCGCCATGTCCATTGTCATAATACTGATCGTCTTGGTAGTATCCGTCGCCATGTCCGGCCTGGCCATAACCTTGGTCGTACTGGTCATGGTGACCACCTTGATAACCAGACATATTGCTTGTTATTGCTACCTGTCAGAAGCGAAATAAGTACTGTGCGCAATAGAAAATAGTTCCAATCAGTTGACATACGTGCGAATCTCGTACAGCATTTGCTCCTGTTTGAGCAGTGTCTAGATCTGCGCGTTAAGAAGCAGGGTTTTTGGAGCTTGGTAGCAATTTGACCGGGTTCGACTGGGCCACCTATATGCGATTAGGAAGCCACAGGCACGGAAACAGCACCGCGATTGTCGAGAAAACGATTACGCGGGAAGCGAACGTTGACGGCAGGAACTGCCTGTTGATTGCAAGACTCCGATTGGAGAACGAATGTGACAAGAAAAAGGAGAGATCGATTGCTATACAGTGTGTATAGCAGAATAGCGGTTAAAAACAGCGAAGGAGAGTGTTGCCCATGAAGAGCAGTTGTCTTGCCTTGTCTCCTATCCGGTGGTATGTTGAAAGACGAAGAACGAATAATCCGTCGAGAAATCTCTGGGAAGAAGGGGGCCAGGGGGGAATGTGGCGGTGCCGTGATTCTGTATCGGTGGCCCCCCCTAGCACTCCTAGGTACCTAGGTACCTAGGAAGATGTTTTACAGTGCCGGGTACCTAAGGTATGTAGGTACCCAACGTATGTACCTAAGTACCTACTGGTACGTTCTCGGGTGCCACGCAGCTCTGCCTTTATTGCAGGGGAATGTCTGCCGCGACCCATAAGCTCCGGCTTATCCGTTGATGGACGGCCAGCGGCGAAAAAAAAATGGGTATGGCAGAAGAAGTGAAAAGTCGATGGCTGAGGATCGACCGCCGGAATTGTGCTCGACCTTTCCTGAGACCTTTTGTCTGAGGGACAACCCCGATCACACATGACCGTGTTCGACTCGTTCCCCTTACCGTGATCTGCTGCTGTTCTTGCATTCACGCCCAATCATATGAAAGCGCAACTGCAGTAACCTGCGATGCGGTTCAATATGGACCTAATATGGCAGGTGCTGTGGCATCAACAAATAATTCGCTGTTATCTTCACTCAGCCATCAGGGGCACAGTCCACTTGGTTTCGTAACTAAGAAGGTGCCTCTGGTCGAGCTTCTCCCTGCGCCTGCCTTGAATTGAGTGCTGCAGGGAACATGGCAGCCAATTGCACTAGTGGCAAACAGGGAGGCTGGCCGCTGGGATTCGATAGACTTTGAATGGTCAAAAATGCCTCCACACATGTGGCCACACTGTATTTACACTGCTTGACTCCGTACGCGACTTGCGCGATTCCGGGGGCGACGCGGAGCTACTGGTATGAGCTGAGCACTTCATTTCTGCAAGCTCTGCAGCACTTGCCTGCCTACCTACTTGTACATCTGAGGGCTCTCTACATTGAAGCGCGCGCCTCATTTCTGTCAAGACAGCGTCAAGTGTGACGGTTCGAATAGCCAGTCAAGGTACATAGGGCGAGGGAATTGGGTTCGGCGCTATCTTGGCAGGGATCTTTCCGCTTGGATTCGTCTCTCCAGTTGTAAATATCATACGAGGCACAGTGTATCCCATTCCTGGAAGAGTTTTCTTTATTAGTCTCAACGCCATAAATAGCGCTGGCGCCCTCTGCAAGGTATTGGCAGTGAGCAGCTGAGAGAGCATGAGATCGATCCTATCGCTGGAAAGCGGGCCCACTCCTGGCCGAGTTTTCTCTCGCATTGTCAACCAGGCGTTATCAGTACTGGCTGCGATCATGTCACTTGTATGTACACCTATGTATTCCCTATGTTGGCGGACTGTACGGATTAGTGGCATACTGTAATATGCATGGCGTACCTGTCTAGTATTTACGGATAGTCACGCTGCTATTTACTATGTACCTATATAAACATATGACAACAGCGCGAGTGACAGAGCTGGGCATGAGAAGCCTCGGAAAACCCATCTGAAGCCCCTCCCGTGCAACGCACAGAGCACGTGATGGCCGCCCTGATGGACTGCAAGCGACATCACGTGATGAGAAGGCCTTGTTGTAGTCGCCGTGGCAACGTACACAAATAACATGCCATCACAAGTACATAGACGTCCTCTCGCGTGCAAGTAACCCAAACAAACGGTCGACAATAACGCCCATATTATTCATATTACTACCTCAGAACAGCCCACAGCAGTATCTGCAAGCCACAGCAAGCATCATGTCAAGACTAAAAGACCATTACGCACAACATGATAAACATGACGAGCTCGCCGAGCTGGAGCAAGAGTCTCTGAAGACATGTTCGGAAACACCCACGACTCCCATGCGCAGGAGAGAACTCGTGCCACGGTCTACTGCACAGCCGTCTACACGAAGAGTTCGTCGATTGAATGGCGAGAGACTCGCTGCCACCAACCCACTGTTTCAGCCGTGGACTGCCGAGAGCTCCAAGAAAGTTCTAGAGTTTTCTAAGAATATATCTCCTCGCAAGACCGATTCGAGAATGAAATCTAGAGCTGAATCAGTAACGGGAGAGGCTTTTCTAGTCGATAGAAAACATACACGACAAGGCACCAACGCCACAATCGTGAAGTCTACGCTCCCTCGTGCCGCATTTTCCGATATCGATTCGTCCTCGTCATCATTTTCCGACGTGGACATCGGTGATGTCACGCTCCCCGCCAGTCTCCAGCTTGCGAACCAACCCACTGAGTTCTCCCACCGTATAGCTCGTTTGAGGCCAGACACTTGCATCACGATATTAGAAGACAGCATTTTCGCCGACACGACCAACCCCGAGACCGAGGCACAAATCACACAAGTCGAATGTGGTACCGGCGGAGAAGCAGTCGTAATTCAGAGCGAGCCCTTGCCACTTACACCCAGAAGTGTCAACGTCCGCCAGAAAAGCGACGATACGATTGATCGGCAACTCATGCACGCACGAGCCCACGTCCGGCAGGCCATCGATCAAGAGCACCTGGATGTAACGAACAAAGCGACTATTGATGAATTCGAATTGACAGAGCAGCTGGTTGATGAACAGCTATGGGGCAATGGACATAATCATGACGGCGAGATTTCTGATGCTGGAGTGACGGTTCCTTGGAAGCCCCTCGCATCTCCTCGGAAAACATTTCGTATCCCACAAGGCCCACATACTCCTACAAAGGACGAATTCTGGAGGCGGAGTCTGGTCGATTGCTGGAACGATGAACATAGCCCCCGTAAAGCTGTCAAAGCAGCGATGCGGTCGCCAATCAAGCAGTCTATCCCGACAAAATCTAGCAAATCTTCTTTCGAAGCCGCGAGGGCTAAGCTGGCTGTCGAGTTCCTAAGCGAGCTGGACAACAAGATTACGGACGGCAAGATCGCCCAGCTATCCAAGTCGACAGGAGGAGTCAAGATTGAATGGTCAAAGAACCTCAACACAACGGCCGGGCGCGCAAATTGGAGAAAAGAAACTATTCGTACCATCCCTTCTGACGGATCCGACGCTACTATCACCTATAATCATCATGCATCTATTGAGCTTGCAGAGAAGGTCATCGATGATGAAAGCAGGCTCTTGAACGTGCTGGCTCATGAATTCTGTCACCTTGCCAACTTCATGGTCAGCAGCGTGACGAACAAACCGCATGGTAAAGATTTCAAACTCTGGGCAGCAAAGTGTTCACGAACGTTTGCCAGTCGGGGGATCAAAGTCACAACGAAGCACAATTACGAGATCGATTTCAAGTACGTGTGGCAGTGTGAAGGTTGCTCATACACCTATAAACGGCATTCAAAAAGCATCAACCCAGAGAAACATCGGTGCAGTGGGTGCAAAGGCAACCTCATACAAATCAAGCCTGTCCCAAGAATTGGCGGAAAACCAAGCGAGTATCAACTGTTCATTAAAGAGGAAATGAAATTCCTGAAGCGAGACAACCCCGGAAGCCCTCAGACAGTCATCATGCAAATGGCAGCAGGAAAATGGGCCGACAGATTGAATTCGACAGAGCAACAGCACACACAAGAGGACGTTGGTGATATTGCCGCCAAGCTACATGGTCTCGGCTTGGGAGAGCAATGAGTGCCTGGGGCGCGTTGGATGCGCAGCTTTATTATTGTAAATATACTGTATTATGACTACCTGCAGATATAATTGAACCTGTTGACTATCAAAACCATTGTTTAAGTCAGACTGTATGATTTCGACGACTATTACCTTTCAGACTTTCTATCTTGGTCACTTGAAGTCAAAGCATATCACTACGCGAGAATGCTCATATCTTTTAGACCTAGCCTCGCTAGATTGTCAAGCCATTGGCGAGATTATTCATCGATGACGAAGAGATCCCAGTCCTTGATCTTGAATGACTTCCAAATACGCGCAGAGTACTCGACAGCATCACCTATGAGCTTGCCTTGCTTCCCTAGCTGCAGATCTACGTCTTCTTCGTTGTATTCGCCTTTGATATGAGGAACATTAATCGTGATGAGAATGTCTGTCTTGTATTTCTCCAGTCGCAGAAGGGTCATAATGATGGCGGTGAAGTCGGGGACGGACGATCGCTCTCTAGACTGGCTCGATTTCGGTGTTTGCGTCGCAATAAGTGTATACGCCGGGTATTTCGATCTATACCAAATGTTAAACAGTTGTTGTTTTGGAAAGGGGAGTGTCATATGGCAACATAACACATCACTTACTCCAGACGACTGAACTCGGTCTCTGCTGTATTCCAGATCTTGACGCCGTCGATGCCAGACCCAAGCAGCTCCTGAAGATGTGTCGTAATAGCACGGCCATCAATTTCGGATCCTCTACCTGGCTCTCCCACGCGTTCGGTCACGTCAAAAATGATACTGGTGAATCCGTCCTCGTCGATCCATACTTCTTGATTGTCTGGAACCTGTCGTAGCTTGCTAAACGAAGGGCACTTAGTAATTGCATAGCCATTTTCGGAGAGTAGCAGCATTACCTAACGTCGGCAAACTTCTCTGGGATATCACAAACCACAGCACCACCGTACAGCGGGGTGCTGAGAAAGCTGGACATGGTTCTGGTCTTGAGTCGTTGCTGCTGCTCTCTGAGGCAGCTTGACGTAGTGACAGCAAGGCTAAAAGGAGCGTGTACGGGCTATATGATGCTTCCCTTAACACCGAAGAAATTTGATAGCAAGTCTTTCGTCCTATGTAGACAAGTAATCGCCTAAGAAAAAGCTCTGAGCGCTGGAGATGCTGGGTGAAAGAGGCACAGTCACCATCATCGTACCTACCTAGGTACCAAGGGGGAAGTGGGGTGATGTGGGGGATTTGAAAATACGTCACATCGCAAACGTCATTAGCCCACCCAGCAGCTGTATCGCAAAAAAAAAAACAGATGAGTATTCTCATCTATATTTCGACCAAATCGTGGCTAAAAATCCGAACAAGGACCATCGGGGTCATTCATATAATAAACAGGGAATCGCAGCTTCGGTCGTCTGTTTTGGTAGACAAAAAAAGAGACTCGAACCTGGAACTTCCAGATGAATGTTGCCAAAGATTGGGAGAGTGGAGTTCACTGGGCCAATCCCACGGTCACATCTGGTAAAAGGCAAGAGGTGAGTTCGGTGGAAGGTCCCACTCCGTTTCGTGCTATCAACTATTTTGCATTATATATGCCTCTCTTGCAGGTCTTATCACTTTCTCACTACTGCGTCGGATTGACAAGTAGCGTCAAACTGGTTCGCGACGGAATTCAACTCTGCCCATCTTCTGTTCGTCATAATTTTTTGCTGCCGGCAAGGGCTCCGATAAAAAAGCAAGTCGCAGCGACTCGTTGGCGTTTTGAATGCCCCGTGGCCGACCTCATCTGAACGAACCCCGCAGCCGCTCTCCGAGTTTCCGGCCGCTAGCTAGGCAGTAGCCTCCGCAAGCTTCCTCGTCATCCTATTTCAAACGAACACGCTCATCTAGGCCAAACAACAAAGCTTTCTCAATTCGGGGCATACAATATGGCCGCCTGCATTTTCTGCCGTATCATTAAGGGTATATAATCCTCTCCCCATCGGCAGCGTTGAGGACTGCTGCTGATGCGTTTGCCAGGTGAAATTCCCTGCATGAAGCTCTTTGAGAGCGAGAAGACACTTGCATTCCTCGATATCGGCCCCCTGAGCAAGGGGCACGCAGTAAGTTCCAGCGAGTTACAACCTGAAAATTCTCTCACATTAAAAAATGAAGCTTGTCATTCCGAAGTTTCACGGTGCCAAACTGGCAGACATTCCCGACGACCAGTTAACCGAAATTCTGGTGAGCAAACTTCCGATTCAAGCCATTTCGAACTTTTCAATTGCTAACGGAATATGCCAAAGCCGACACTGAAGAAGCTGGTGTCTGCAACGGGAGCTACTGATTATAATATTTTGCAGAACAATGGGACCATTGCTCACCAGCAAGTTCATCATGTAAGTTCGTCCATTTGTACCTCATCGTCACCCTGATGCAACTGCTGATTTCTCTTTTTCAGGTTCATTTCCACATGGTATTTCATACTGAACCAATAATAGACGTTTTCATCTTTGTGGCACATGCTGACTTGATCCAGATTCCAAAGCCGAGTGAGACAGAAGGCCTCGGTATCGATTGGCCCACTTCTGCCGGTGATATGGTCAAGCTCAAAGCTCTCTGCGAGGAGATCAAGACTAAAATGTGATAAGGCCAAGCTGCTGTGTTTCATGGGCGGATGGTTTCAGAGCGCAGACATGGTGAGGAGTATGGAGCGTAAGGAGTAGAGTAAGGTTATATGAAAGGACTGCTATTTAACCCATAGCGCAACCAAGAGATGCTGCTAACCGTGAGCTTTTGATTCACAACTAGAATTCATGCTTGTGAGAGATGTGGCAGAACGATGGTACCATGCGCAACCCTTCTTATCAGGACGGTTTTATTTCTGAGACGCCACTGCAGCTGGGTAAAAGTTGATGGCGCCACCAGCACCAATGACGCCCTGGCGGTCATAAAGTGATCTGGCGCGGATGTAGGGATCCAGCTTCCAATAGTTGTCTCTCAATTTTGCTGCGATGGAATCACGCCTTTCGCGAGCTTGCTTGCCGTTCTCACTGTCACTCTCACGAAGCCAAGCCCTGGTAGCGTCTTCAAAACCTCTCACAAGCGCAGATCTTTCCCCGAGAATCTTGTCTCTAGTAGCAGTATCCTGCATTGCGGCATTCTCGCTTTCCACGGGCTCAATGAATTTATATTCCCAGTCCTCGTCGCCATCGAGTTCTTTGAGGATCTGGTCTGGCGCGATGAACTCCTCTAAACCAGTTCTACCATTGGTGAAATGAACTTTGGCTGCGACAACTGGGTCTAACCAAGGTTTGATAACGCGCCAGATGCCTTTTTTCCATGCATTAGATAGTTCCAGAAGATGACACAGGAGTCGCCTTACCTTGAAATAGCCAGGGGGCATTCTGGATAAGCACTGCGCCGAGGGATTCGGGATAGTTGGCCTCGAAGCACTTGATCATGAACTTGACAGGAGCATAGTCCATATTAGACAGAGTGAAGCTTGTCATGTCGAAAATGATTGTCTGTATGAGTGCTCAGCAATATTTCCGCGGTCTAGAACAGATGAACGCCTTACCGCTGTCTCAACCGGTGGGCTAAGAAGAAAACGCGCAGTTTCGATAACATGAACCGTGTATTTTTCAATACTCTCGGCTTTTTGCTCCCCGCCATGGTGCAGCCGAACACGAACAACACAAATCGGCCGACCCTCCTTATCCGTACCGTGAAGGAAGCTCTTTCCCATGCGAAGTTGAGCGAGGAAGTCTGCCCCCACCTGTTTCGTTTCGCCGCTGCCATTTTGTTCGTCGTGTAGAGCACCAGCCTCACCGCTCTTCATGATCTCACTGTCCACCTTTAATTCATTCTTTCTCCAGTCCACAGCTGTAATGAACATGACGAGGGCTTGCTGGACGTTCCATTTACGTGCGCGAAGAAAGCGTAGCGCGAGCACGTCTGGGTGATCGTGCTTCGTCATCTCCCAGATGGACTCTCGGATGCTTTCAGCCGATTGTTTGGCTAGGATCTCACTGTATTGTTTATTGAGGCCAAACTTATCTTCCTCGGCGGCAGATTTACCGGCGGGGTCGGCACCATCGTTCTTTCGGAACATGCTGAAACCCCATCCGCCACTGCTCTGTTCTGACTGTGGTTCCGGTGCGGCAGCTTTCTTCGCAGCATTCTGCGCAACGACCGTACCGCTTCCGGACCAGCCAGATACGTCAGCAACAGCCCGCCAAAATTCCTGCAGGCGTTTCTCTTGCTCAGCAGAGAGATTGCCGAAATGACCAGCATCGGGCTGGGTGGTCGCCATGGTGGAGAGCGAGGAGTAGTCAAGTAAATGTTCGGTCTCAGCTCGGCCCGAGCAGAGGCTCCAGTATACAGCCGCGGTCGATGCAGCAAGGGCGGTTACAATGAGCGACTGCGTGAAGCTGCTTCGAAGAGCGCGCGAAGTATATTGCCGTGTGTGCTTGTGTTCGCTCGGGTACTTCGGGGCGCTTGCTTTGATCTCGATTTTGCACAGAAGCTTAGCGATAAGGTTTTTCTGGCGGGTGCATGCGCCACTTCTGAGAGACGCCGTGAAAAATTGTCGCGTGTTCAAAACTGGAATTTGCCTTCCAACTTTGAGTACTCCGATCAAAGTCCTGTTCATAGGCGACCGGGGCGAGTACGAAACTCCACGAAGCTAGTTTGGCCGGTTGCGCGCGGTCACGTTGGGCCAGCGCGGTAGAATTGCGAAATGTGCCGTGAACGAAGGGCGGAATAAGGTGCTTAGAATAAACTGGCGGCAGAGTGATGGGATCTGATATTCAAATGTCGAGCAGGGGTAAACTCAGCTCTGATCTCTCGGGTGGTTACCACTGGTTAGCCACCTCGTCTTTCGACTTGAACCGAGAGCTCCACGCTGGACGGAGCCATGCCCCACAGCCAAGTTGCTATGGCACGAACGTTGAAGTCCATCATGAATTAGTAAATGGTAGCCTTACTTAGTGCCGACTTCTATTTACTTACACATCGCGCTTCTACCAGTTAAGTCTAGCGGGAAGCTGATGTGAGGGAGGCGACCACCTACCACAGCAGGCGCCCTGCAGCCTCTTCTAGCCCAAAACAAAGGTCATTTCACTAGAGAGTGTCGCTATCTTATCATCAAATTAGTGTCTTTCTATCATCAAGTTAGTCTATAGCTTTTTTGTACAGAAGGAAAAAAACACATAGAAATCCCTATTATTAATTTAACTACGCAGGCGTGTTCTTGACGAAGTACCGCGTTATACCCAGGGGTCCTAGTTGATGTGTGTGGATCTCGTAACCTCAGAGGCTTTATTACGGCAGTCAAAGGGCTAGCTCCGATTAAGTAATGGCCTTGCCAACCGCAACCCATCTTCCTCGCGTCAAAGTCCTAGTTGAGGAATATTCCACATCAAGCCGCCAAAAAGCTGAACGAGACTAGCAATATTGCAAGATCTAAATAGCTTCCTCGATAAGACAACACGCGGCTCGGCAAAATGGCGTTCGAAGAAACAGGCCCAAACACGAAGCGCTCTGGCTCACGCTCACGAACGCCACGGCCTACCACACCGCTGCGTCCCTCATCGCGCTCCTCATTTCGTGATTCAGCGCGGACCGCAGGTGATTGCGATGCGCCGTTTCCGCTCAACACGTTTGAGACAGCGTTTGCAGAACTCTCTGATGCAATGGCGGACCTGGAGGCAAACATGATGCATTTTCAGCTCATGCATGAAAGTTTGGCGCGCTTCAGCGAAGGTTTTGCGAGTTTTCTATACGGGCTCAACATGAACGCTTTCTGTGTGGATTTTCCAGAGGTATTGTCGTGCTATCAAAGCCAATTTTCACCACATTACCCGCGTATCTAACTATTTCGTTATAAAGGCACCCATTCTTGAATCGTTCCGACCCAGTCGATCTCAACAAGATCAGCTGTCTAAGACACAAAAGGCAGAGCTCGAACCAGAAATCACTTTCATGTCAGCTTTACCCTCCTTCGTTGACGCTGCTGTGTCTGCGTGTTATGCTACACACTTAATGATCTTGCAGCGCTGATTACAAAGCAGGACGACCGAGGTATCCTTCATTGAAAATCCCCCTGCATCAAGCAAGCCAAAGACACAAAGTGTGCCGCAAGGACATCGCCAGTCGCGCTTGCCGTCTGCACGAGGTAGCACAGCTAGAGGGCGAGCGATGGCTCGCGTCCAGGGTCGACCGAGTGGGTTTGCACGAGTGAGAGGTCGAAGTGTAAGGTGACAAATCGCAGAGATGAACCAAGAACTACGAGACCACAAATGTGCATCACTCATAATCATGCTGTCATGTTTGAATCCTCGCCAGTTTGTGGCTCCGTGAGCGGTTCTTCTATCGCATTGCAAGGAGGAGGAATGAATCTGCCTCCTGGAAGTCTCGCGGTTTCGGTCTCTTCGCGTAATTGCTTCAGGCTAGGGCAAGATTTAGTCAGTACCGAGCATTTCCGTGCAGAACATGACGGAGAACAAACCGTCGCTTATGAGGTTTTCCCCGGGCATGGGCCACCAGTGCGGCATTCGTATCAAACCACTTGGCACATTGTATACAATAATTTCGACCGAGTCCGGGCAGGTCTTCCTTCGCCTTGGTATCTTTGAAATGGCCGAGATGCTTTGCAGATGCCAAGTCTGCTTTTACTTGATCAAGATCCCTAGCAAAATTGTTAGACTTGTGAAGTTGGAATAAGAAAAACCTGCACCGACCGCGTCTTTCTCCTCGTCTTTGTGACAGTTCTTTTACTCGAAACGCCCATTCTGCTCGTAGAAAGAAAACAGCTCGAAACGGTATGATTTGCCGCCTTCGCACCGAATGCTTGATTCGACAGCGCGCCCGTGCATCTTCAGAAGTCTCCCGAGCCAAGTTCTTTTGTGGGTACTTGCTAATCGTGATAAGTCACGTGGAGATTAAAAGTGAAGCAGACAAGGATGTGGCAAATAGGCTATTTATTTACTTGAAGTCGCTGTTGGCCGAGGGCCATCTCCCAAGAAATACTCCGCAGCCAGTCATGTTCTGAGCATTACAATCACGATGTGACATCGTTGAGTGACTTGGCGGCTCATCTGACCTACACGGCTCTATGCTATTTTATCGTATTTCATCATGTAACGATACACGGATACTCAGAAAGGAAATGCTCGATGAACTGCGGCGCAATTTCAACCTTGTTTACCTGCTCTGTTCGGTACTCTTCGCTTGGAGCGCATCCGCTCAACGTAATGCCAAGTAGCAGGTTGACTCAAAATATCGTGCCCCCTACGAAGTATTAATCAAGCGGCTCGACCATGACTGTCTATTATTACGAAGAGTGTCAGCATATTATTAGCCCTGTTTGGGTAGATTCTGATTTGTCCTGAGATGGGCTTGGTGCACTTTTATCTCCTATCATAAGTCCTTAAAAGCG
This sequence comes from Beauveria australis, assembly GCA_030411535.1. Lineage (NCBI taxonomy): Eukaryota > Fungi > Ascomycota > Sordariomycetes > Hypocreales > Cordycipitaceae > Beauveria > Beauveria australis. The sequence goes on along the minus strand of JAPERH010000199.1, from coordinate 5,908 downwards.
TCGGGGACCGAGAGTGGAATTCCGACCAGCGTCACGGAACGAAGGCTTTACTAACGGTGACCGACACAAGCCCGGTTCAACCGAGGTCAAGGTTGGTCTCCAGACCCAAAAAAAAAGTATTGTAGTGTGTAATCCGTACAGTCTCTTTCATTTTACGGTGGCCCGGCAGGGGCTTGCGCGCTGGATCACTGCTGAATGGTCCATCAGCCCAGCGGATGCTGAAATCCGACCCATTGCTTGAAGGACACTGTAAATAGCGTGCATGTGGCTTAGTTTGCTCATTCATTACACCGGGGCAACAAAGCCATTTGGCGCAGCCGTTTTCATGTGCTGCAAGTCGATTACCGACCGCGCGTTCCCGGACTCTCGATGACAACTGCCTTGCTTGGGAGCCTCCCTGTGTGCCTATCTACCAGAAGCAAGATGACTGAAAATGCGAATAACTCCTAGACTGCACCTGTTGCAGAGGCTTGCGTGACGTAGAAATTTTTCTGGGAATGTACTGATATTTGAGCATATGCTGTTTTTCAAACACCCACCAGTTTGGCCGTATACTCGGCGCAGTGGAAAGCCATGACCCCGGCTCAGTTCCACATAGCAATGACGAAAGCGACGTGAGTATTATTTTCGTCTGTGCCATGACTGGCTGGAACTCACCAAAAGCCGCAGAAGATCCCCACACACGAGCCTGGAGCTGTGCAACCAGTCAGTGGATCCACTGGGGCCATTCGGTAACATCGAGGTGTTCCTCAAAAATGCCTGAAAACACCTCCTCTCCGCCATTGCCTTTCTCTCTCTCTCTCTCTCTCTCTCCCTCTTATAGCTGCCCTCCCCCTCCCCCCCACCAGCTTGCCAAATTGATATCCTCGAGTGAAAGGCCTCGCTCGTGTACCAGACAATCTCCCCTCTCTCTCAATTGGCCCAGCATGCTTGCCTCTAGACAGGTTCTGGGCAATGTGGCCCGGAGCCGCACCTTTGCTGGCACCGCCGCCGGCATCCGTCGCCTCGCCACGGTATCCGACTCTCCCTTGGACAGAAAGGTCAGTTGCGCACATTGAACATGCTGCACAATCTCCCGCAATGATGCAGCGCGGTGCAGTATCGTACATCAGTACTCCATTGCTGGGATGGTACTAACGAGGCCTTCAATACATAGGTTCGCCAGAATAATTGGGAAGAGAGCAACTTCATCAACTACAAGAAAATGTCCGAGAACCTCGCTATAGTTCGTGGCCGTCTTAACCGACCGCTGAACTACGCTGAAAAGATTCTCTACTCTCATTTGGATGACCCTCATGGCCAGGAAATTGAGCGTGGCAAATCGTATCTCAAACTTCGTCCCGATCGCGTTGCTTGTCAAGATGCCACCGCGCAGATGGCCATTCTGCAGTTCATGTCCGCTGGAATGGACGCTGTTGCCAACCCTAGCACTGTTCACTGCGATCACTTGATTGAGGCTCAAGTAGGCGGCAGCAAGGATCTGGCTCGCGCGATCAGCATCAACAAGGAGGTTTACGACTTCCTATCGAGCGCCTGTGCGAAGTATAACATTGGGTTCTGGAAACCCGGCTCCGGTATTATCCACCAGATTATTCTGGAGAATTATGCCTTCCCCGGCGGGCTTCTCATCGGCACCGATTCCCACACCCCCAACGGCGGCGGTCTGGGTATGGCTGCTATCGGTGTTGGTGGTGCTGACGCCGTTGATGTCATGGCCAACCTACCTTGGGAGTTGAAAGCCCCGAATGTCATTGGTGTTAAGCTAACTGGCGAGCTCTCTGGCTGGACATCGCCCAAGGATATCATTCTCAAGGTCGCCGACATTCTTACTGTGAAGGGCGGCACCGGTGCCATCGTCGAATACCACGGCCCTGGTGTCGACAACATCTCGTGCACCGGCATGGCGACTATTTGTAATATGTGAGAGTTTTCCGTGTTTCTTGGTCTACCTCGTCTGCCTTCTCCTTGCCACTTTAAGATCTTGCGAGTCTGTCATTTCTGCTACACTCCATTGTCACTTTGCGCTCTCCCGCTACCCCATGTAGTCTCTTTTCTCTTCGCACTCGTCTTTTGGCTTTCAGCTTTCGTTCCCTCATCGTTCCTCGCCGTCTTTATGGCTCTGATCGCCCTTGGTATCCTCTGCCCTTCTTCTGATTCATGCACTGGCTCTTATCTTGGCTACCTAGCCGATTTTATTTACCTGCCCAGCCGATAACTAACAGTCGCTTAGGGGTGCCGAAATCGGTGCGACTACCTCTGTTTTCCCCTTCAACGATCGCATGTACGACTATCTTGTTGCCACCAAGCGCAAGGACATTGGCGATTTCGCTCGCGTCTACGCGAAAGAGCTCCGCGAGGACGAGGGCGCCGAGTACGATCAGCTCATTGAGCTCAATCTCTCTGAACTCGAGCCTCACATCAACGGCCCATTCACTCCCGACCTCGGAACTCCCATCTCGAAATTCAGCCAGGCTGTCAAGGAGAATGGCTGGCCTGAGGAGCTCAGGGTCGGTCTGATTGGCTCTTGCACCAACTCTTCCTACGAAGACATGTCCCGCGCTGCGTCTATCGCTCGCGATGCTCTTGACCACGGAATCAAGGCCAAGGCTGCTTTCACCGTCACCCCTGGATCTGAACAAATTCGTGCCACCATCGCCCGCGACGGTCAGCTTCAGACGTTTGAGGAGTTTGGTGGCATTGTTCTTGCTAACGCTTGCGGTCCTTGCATTGGTCAGTGGGATCGTACCGACGTCAAGAAGGGTGAAGCTAATTCCATCTTGTCTTCTTACAACCGTAACTTTACCGGTAGAAATGATGGAAATCCCGCGACTCACTCCTTCGTCACATCTCCCGACCTCGTCGTTGCTCTCACTATTGCTGGCTCCCTCCACTTCAACCCTTTGACCGACAAGCTGAAAGATAAGGATGGCAACGAATTCATGCTGAAACCTCCCACCGGCAACGGTCTTCCCACTGATGGCTATGACCCTGGCAACAACACGTACCAGGCCCCCCCCAAGGACCGCTCTACTGTCAACGTCCAGGTTGCCCCTACCTCGGATCGTCTCCAAGTTCTCGAGCCTTTCCAGCCTTGGGATGGCAAGGATGCCAAGGATATTCCCATTCTTATCAAGGCCCAGGGAAAGACCACTACCGATCACATCTCCATGGCTGGCCCCTGGCTGAAGTACCGTGGCCATCTTGACAACATCTCCAACAACATGTTGATTGGCGCCATCAACGAGGCCAACGGTGAGGCCAACAAGATCAAGAACTTTACTACCGGTGATTGGGATGCTGTGCCCGCCGTCGCCCGTGATTACAAAAAGAAGGGCATCAAGTGGGTCGTTGTTGGTGATTGGAACTATGGCGAGGGTAGCTCGCGTGAGCATGCTGCCCTTGAGCCCCGTCACCTCGGTGGCCTGGCCATCGTCACTCGAAGCTTTGCCCGTATCCACGAGACCAACCTGAAGAAGCAGGGCATGCTTCCCCTCACCTTCGCCGACCCCGCTGACTATGACAAGATTAAGCCTGATGACAAGGTTAGGCTCATTCTCGCACCGCTTTAGAAGCTTCGCTAACCATGTAACGCAGGTCGATATCCTTGCTACCCAGCTTGCTGTCGGCAAGCCCATCACCATGGTGGTCCATCCCAAGGACGGCAAGTCCTTCGAGATTACCTTGCAGCATACCTTCAACGAGGCCCAGATCGAGTGGTTCAAGAATGGCAGTGCTCTGAACACTATGGCCGCTGCCGCTCGCCAATAAAGCAGAAATCTTTCTTGAAGGGACTTATACCTCGGCGCTCTGATTTGCATGAAATGTTTTACGTTGTGTGGACAAAGAGAAGGAGTTGATATGGCTCGGAGTGGCAATTGCGGAGAAATGCCACGCCGCTTTGTTTTTTGTCTTTTTCTTGTCTGGGAGAACCTGGACCTGTCATTCTATGTGTACCAAAAATATCACTTTCTTAAGCAGTAGCACGCAGCCATTGGCATGTGACGATCCTTGGTACCCACCTAATTTGCATGTCCTCTGTTGTTCCAGCATTGTTTAGCATACAATCACCCTAGTTTGTTCTGCGGCCATCTTCTTCCATGATCAAGCTCACGAATTCACGATCTCTATTGTGAAGTTCAGAGTTCCAGAACTGTAATATTGTTCGCTTCAACCTATGGACATGTGGCCCGTTGCCTGTGGGCGATGCCCTGCTGTGGCCAAGCTGCATAAGTCACGTGTCGATAGGCTCGTGGATAAGCATCGGCCCCTGGAACAACTCTGTCAACAGTAATACACTTACGATGTACCCAGTCCTCTGACTGTGGAAAATATTCGATATTCTGGGGGTCTTGTGTGCTGTGACACTTGCGCCGGCGACATTGGCCTGAATATTAGCTCATCCTGTCGGATCCAATCTGGCAAAGTGCCATCAATCAGCCATGCCGACCGTTCGTAGCTTCAGCACCGTCAAAGCACGATCGTACATCTATCGCCTCCCTCTGTTTACAAGAGCCATCGTTCTGATAATTGTTGTCTTCTCACTTCTCAGCCTCCCTGGAATATGGAATGTACAAGCATGGGGGTCTTTGATTCCTAGCGAAATATCTCTTTTCGCAGGTAGGCACTTTCGTGGCAAGATAGTCCTAAACGGCCGCTGATCATTTATAGCTCATCGCATCAATACCTTTCCGCTTATCCATCTCAACATCTTGCACGCGATCTTGAATATTGTTGCGTTGACGCCATTGATGGAACGCTTCGAAAACGAATACGGCACCCTAACATCGCTGGCACTTTTCTTCGGGCGTGAGACATCGTTACCTCTGGGTGCCCTATTGACAGATATCGTACTGACTGAGGCAGCTTTAACAACGGTCCCGGCAGTGTTATATCTTGTCATTGAGTCAGGCATTTTGCGACTAAACAACGCTATCATGGGCGCAAGGTATGGCCGAACAGCGACATGTGTACTCGAATGCCTTCACAGCCTAATACAAAGTTAGCATATGGGTCTTTCTACTTCTCGGAATGGAGGCCATTCGAACCTATCGATCGAATCCCCACCTTGTAATCGGCACTCATCATATCCCGACCTGGACGACTCCACTACTTTTGGCCTTTGTGATAGCAGCGCTGGTCCCAAATTCAAGTCTGCTTGGGCATCTATGTGGTCTTGCTGTTGGGTATATCGGTGAGTATCTACCCTCGAGCTGCATTACCTCAACTCACAACGTATAGCTGGCCTTGGCTATGTCAAGTATATTGCGCCTCCTGAGTGGGCGCTGCGATGGCTTGAGTCGAAGCTCGACCTCCTTGCGATATTGCCTCATTATGTCAGTGTAGACCAGAAGACATGTGGTAGATTTGGTGTTTTGCCTTCTATTAATCGCATGGGTGGAAGTCCAGCCACGGAATTGGTCGGTAGCACACAGCGTCTTGGACCTTAAGTCTTCCATCTTTCGATCAGGGGTGGCAAACTCTCAATAGGTACTTTATTTTGACGCAGGTTTATTTCGGGGCATCTTGGGTCGGAGTTTCGGCGCTGTCTGTCAAGCAACGGCAATGTGCATTATCAAAGCAGCGATGTGCCATTCTATACGCATGCTTTCACGTTGTTTAGAAACAGTTAATTTCGCATTAGGTCCCAATTGAATTGCCACATCTCGGAAAGCAGGTCGCATGTGTTACATCTTTTCTCATGTCTTGCCCATACGATGCACGTCGTTGGAGCAAATCTAGGGTGTGTAAGTATCTCTTTATGAGACTATTCACGTTGTCAGCTGTCAACAAAGTGACCACCGAGAAGGCAAGGTATCACGGTGGGTACCTACATACCTTACTTCTTGTAAATATTTAGGGTGAGGTCTACACCTGCCTTATTACTGTAGGGTGTGGCCTACGCCTGCCT
>JAPERH010000197.1:0-69462 GCA_030411535.1 Beauveria australis | reverse complement strand
CTCCCCCTCCTCTTCCTCTTCTTCCTTCTTGTGAAATTTATTATACTTTTGACACGCGCATTCCGCGCCAGGTAACACGTCACATCCCTCCCTGCGACACGCTGGCCACCTGAATGTACGTACATGATGCAGCTTGGGGGCAGAGCACCGCTCCCTGCTGTAGCCTCACGCTGATTAAATATCAGAGGCTGGGGCGAAAGCCAAAGAAGAAAAAAAAAAAAAAAAAAAAAAGGAAACCATGTTGGAGAGAAGAGGGAAAAGAAGATGAAAAAGTTATCCTTTTGTGACGTCCGTGATTGAGTGTCGAGTAGCACGTCCTTTTGGGTGGGCATGCCGCAGCCGAGGTCAGTCATATCAGTAATAACCTAGACCACACACCAAACCTGCACGTACACGTCAAGATCCAATCATCATTTGATGGGTGGCAGGGACAAGGCAGGGAGGTTCAGAATATTAGTGTTCCCTACCACAGAGACAATTTGCTGTCAAAACCCCTCACAGGCCTCTCCCTTGAAGTCGTTGGTACGCGTGCCGCGACTTATATTTGGGCTTCACTTTTTGGGCTCATGTATTGGCTGACTTGAAATGAGCAGAAAACACCGCATTTACTTGTCTTATTAAATAGTCTATATCTTGTCTGGAATAATGACAGCTATTAACATGCTCTCTTCTTATTCGGCCCCCGTTCGGTATCTTGTCCCAGGATCATCGGACTTCGCACTTGCAAACCAAACTGTTTTTAATCTGTATTTACAGTGGCTCCCAAACGGCATTTGCCGCCTCCCTTGTCGGTTTCTTTTTTTTTTTTTTTTCCTGTTCACGAACTCGAGGATCCATTCTTTTACAGATGAAAAAGAGAGATATCAGGCCGCCACCAACGCATTATCGCCATGGGGCTGGCCGGTAATATTGTGCAGGGATAGCTTTGTTAATAACCCCAAGCGGTCCTTTAGCTTACCAGATATTAACCTGCAGCACAAAGCTGCACTGTGTCGCAGCGACTTGGCTCCTCGGGCGCGCTGCAAGTACTTGCGCAAACCATGGCACACAACACGGCAGTTACCCGAGCAGACAGAGAGAGAGAGAGATAGAGAGAGAGAGAGAGAGAGAGCTGCGAGACAAGCGTCGACGAGAGACCTACGTGGCGGACCTCGAGCGGCGAGCCATCCATTACTGCTCCTTACTGCCAAGTATTTGCCATAACCTCTTCATCTCGAGACGAATCAGCACACGAGCATGCTGTATCTTACCAACCTCATTATCAAAGATCGTATCAGCTACCGCAGTCAAGCGGTGCAACCTGGCCATTGCGACGTCACCAAGAGCGCAAGGACCCTGCCATTTTTCTACCAAAGCAGCGACTGGTCGATTTCACATTGTCGTCACCCATGTCTCTGGTGTTTTTTTTCTTCTTCTCTCTTTTTCTTTTTTCTTTTTTTTTTTAATCCCTTTCACGTCACGCGTTCAGAGCACGGTGCAGGGCTTGTCCTCGTTGGGCGTCGACAAGCAGCATCGGATCCAGGCATGTTGGACCAGCAGGGGTGGCTGGCCGCCGATGGCTTTTTTGTTGCCCGCCTTCCGCTAACAGTAGGCGAGGGGCAAGAAACAAAAAGAACAACTCATCAAAAACCCTGTGCCGTCAATATGGTGGCTTTGCCCCAAAAACCCCATTTTGATACTCGAGCGTGGGAACGTGCAGGCGGCAGCCCGCATCACTCGTTCAAAGGCTCAAGAACGGCAGCAACACCTTGTTTTCTGGCCTGTCAAATGTGCTGAAACAACAAGGCATACTCGGTAGATGCTGTGTGATTCGATGATTTGTGCAATTACGCTGGTGCGCCCGTCAGCCGCCGCCCGCCCTTCTAGGGACTGCAACATTGACACCGTGTTGCTGCGAGTTTTTGTGCCGTGTCGTGCCGTGTGTACCAAACACTTGGGCTTTACGAAGAGTGCTTGGCCTCAAAGACGATGGCTGGTTTAGGATTCGTGCTACAATGGCAACACGCATCATGGTTACCGCCATGTCTGATCCTTCGCTCTTGACCGCACCATTGTCCTACACAGTCCTCACGGTAATTCCTGGATTGGTGTGCGTGAGAACTCGCTAATGCAAAGTGATGTATAACCTTGCGAGTTCGAATATCGCACACACATGTACTCTGTACTAAACAGTACCTCGAACTTGTTCCGTCAGCTCAAACGTCTCGGCGCCCAGAAATTTAGCCGTGAGCACAACATGTGGTAGACGCGCCAAGCCGCGCACCCTTGTGGAGGCTTCTTTCAGTGGTGCACCAGCTGTGACGAGGCTTGAACGGCTTATTGCTTGTAAACCAACATTATTATCAATGACAGGCATGCTGCTGGTCGTACAGATTACACACAGCTAATCGGGGCCACCGTGTCTCCTTGTAATATCAGTCAAGAGGAAGGCCTGGCTCTCACGAATACTTGCTGATGAATTCGTAGAAAAGTGCGAGACATGCGACAAATTCACGAGGTTGGCAAGATCTGACCACTTTCTGAATATCCGTAATTACCCGCCAGATGCAGTCAGACCCTGGTAAATGCAACATAAATACAAATTGGCACCTTGCTGAGGCTGCAGCGGTGAAAGGCGGAGCGAACTCCGCGCATCACATTTCCCTTGATCAAATTATCCCGCGCGCATCACGATACGATGATGGAACGATAATCGAGTTTGTCTGCTTGTCACACACCCCCTTTCATAAATAGAGATTTTAATAATTCGTACCGAGTAGAGAGCATATCGAGCCGTCGCCAACGGAACTTTCCATATCAGCTCATCTACGCCCAGAGGCTGAACCCCTCTTTCGCGTTCTTATGAGAAATGCCAGAGCATTTGGTGGAAATTGCGTCCATGCCACGAATTCTCTTTTTTTTTTTTTTTTTTTTCGATTATTTGCCCATCGACTGCTGAGTACTCTTTGGGGGAATTTGAACCGATCAATACCAAGCGCAAGAGTTCTTTGCTGCTTTTCCTTGCCTCTTGCTCGTGGGGTCTCATCAAGCGGCGAGATATATGTTTTTTTAGGCAGCAATGTAATAGTGAAAATCTTGTACTATAATTATAAGCTCTGCGTAACTATTTACTCGGTACCACCAGCTGGTCCATCACAGCTCAGCCAAGGCCGCTATTTATGGCGCGAAGTCTACTGTGGGTTTGGACAACGAGTTCCGGGGGCCCGGGTGGTCGAGCAAGCTAGCAAGCCTCATCCTCTTTTTTTTTTTTTTTTTTTTCCCTCGATCTCGACTTTTATTACGGATAAACAAGCCAGATTGGCTGAAAGGAGGACAAGAGGAGCGAACTGGCGGGGAAGCAACCAACCTCATCAATAACCTTGCGAAGCGAGGGCCAACGGCGCTTGGCTGGCACAGTATCCGTACAATGGCGGTTCGAAGCAGGTTCATTTTCAATCGATCCCAAGTCGCTCCCAGCCATTGGCCGAATCGACTTGCGCCATGTTCATGTATTGTTTTTATTAATCTGCATGAGGGAAAAAAAAAAAAAAAAAAAATTCGACGTCATGCTACGCGGGGGGTGTCTTTAGGCAAAAGAGAAAAACTCGGATCTCGACCGAAGACAATGACTGATCTCACACAGTAAACACCGAGGTGCATTTTGACGCGTACGAATTATGACTCGTGCCCTGATTATTTTCGAACTTTTAGTACTGCTTCCCATTTTATGTTATTTTAACAACGAAACAAAGGCCCGAAGTAATTCCAGCAACCCCTTGCGGCTGCCATATTCGGAAGTTCGTGTCGTAGTAACTGGGATGCCCGTCGGAAAACCGGTTCAAGGTTTTTAATGTCATGCTACGCACCAGGGCAGTGCAAGCATAAACCGTGGGCGTACTCGTGAAATGACGACGGAATTGCTCATTGTTCAGTTTCCATTGCTACTACGTAATCCGTCTTTACTCTGTACCAAAAGGTTTATGCATCCCGTCTGCTCCCAGACACCACCACACGCGCACATATCCACAAACCACATGGCCAGACACACCCACCAGTTGACACCACACACACGCGCTGGCTCACAGGCGCGTACAGAAATAAAAATGCCACAAGAGGCGAGAGATCTGGTGCAACGGGGCAGATGGAGCATTCGGCACCGGCGGGCTCTTTGGAACACTCTCCACTCCGAGGCTCCTCTTCCGGCCGCTGGTGGCCCGCATGCTGTCAGGAACCACGCTACCCTGCCAACTGGTGGTCAAAGGCGTTGATTGATATGTATACCGAGCATAGCATTATCAGATGCCGCGCTGGAATGAGCATCAGCTGGGGTAACAACTTGCTGGGAGTGCATCAGTAAGTAGAGCGCAGCCAGCCAGACTTGGCCTGCCTGAACCAGGGGGAGGGGTCGACTTTTGTTCTTCATTAATCAAGAAACGATGAGCAAAGTAAGCCACCAGATTACGTACGGTAGGCTATTCGTGGGCTCTGAGAAGGCGCGGCCAAGATACTGAGCCAGTATCCCAACTGCTGCGCGAAAAATAACGCTTTCCTGTCACCAAGTAGGACCCAGAGAGCCCAGGATCTGCCTGAACAATTCCGATTATGGTGCTTATGCACCGTAGCGGAGCAAAATACCCAACCCTGGTACGAGCAGTTGCAGCGCATGGTGATTGGGAGACTATTTACGAATTGGCCAAGCTTGAAGCTAAAAGGCGCGCAAGCCCCATGTGGGAGCAGGCATTGATGCTTCTTGGCTGAGAATGAGAAGCCAATTCGACGACTGCCAAACAGAGCATCAATATGAGCAAGCGCAATCATCTGAGAAGTGACGTATATACTGCCTGCAACTTCCGTCTCAAACAACTCGGCATCCCGCATTGGGCAGCTCCGATGAATTTCAAGTTGCGCCAAAAGACAAGACGGTGACACCAATGTCCTTGAAACCGAGGCATGTTGGCCGAGAGGCTGGGCTGGTTATATTATTAGTTATCCGTCAAGATGATTCAGGCCCTTCCCTTTGCACAAAGACGACGGGAGTACGGAGTAGAAGCTTCAGACATACGAGGGGGGAGTTTTTCCGTACAAGACGTGGCAACCCCCAAAGTATTAGGGGAATGAACAACGCCAAATGTCCCGTGGACAGCACTAATAATAATAAAGAGTATTGCTATTTGTGCGGAGCCGTTTTGCTATTTGTGTATAATAGATGCTGGAACCCCAAAGGTTGCAGCCGAGGCAAGCAAGGGCCATCAACCTTCGCGACGCGCATACTCCGTACAATGAAAACTTTCTTGACCACCAATGGAACTTGTCGAGGGCTGGGGAACAAGGACGCGCCATGCGCTCAGCCGCTATCCGTACACGACAAGGACCGGCGGCCACAAACCACCACCGCCGCCACCGTTTTGCTGCAGGGCGCATTTCATGCTCGGTTTTCTACTGGACCACCACTCTCCGATGGCCGGGCCGGCATGTCGCTGATGAACGCTGGCTGGCTGGGCTCGGCCAACTTGTGAAGGGTGTGGCCAGCGCAGTTTACAGGGGGGGGGTTTTGGTGGTTTTGTTTGGGTGGTGTGGTTGTCGAGGACGCACACAGCACGCCACTGACCATTCAAACCAAGAGGGTTGGCAGCGCTGTTTGTCTTTGTACAGTCGCCAGTTGAGTGCTGTGTATTGGTGATATCTGTAGAAGCCTCCAGAAACGCGACAGCTTGAAGCCGCCATGACAATACGTGACGACGAGCGGCTTTTGTCATAAGTGAAAACGGACGAGAATTACCCATCACGTCCTAGCGGTCGGTGCGAGTTTTGCATACACGCCTCTCTGGCCTGCCATTAGTCAGTAAATAGCGCGGTGCAAATGCCAATCATGGCAGTGCTATGAGTTTTTGAATAATGTACGTTTCAAGTCTGTTCATCACCCAAACTACCGTACGAGCTCTCTCGTGTTTCTTGAACAATGGGCAGCTAGACTCTTGGGGGCGACTGGAAACGCTTGCCGTGCGCGCGCGCTGCGAACGCTTTTTTTCCGTTGCGAGTAAATGATGGCCATTGACTCGCGTTGCGACTTGCCGGCGGCGTGGCACACCCTCGGTGGCGTACGCCAGGGCGCAGTACCTGTGTGTTTGCTGCAGCGCTGGTACCTGTACTTGCTCTTCCCAAAGACACGGCCATTCGCGACACGAGGGCGCTTCGCTTCGCTTGTCAGTGTCAAGGGAAAGCCTTGGAGTTGCGCCCACGGAGACTAACAAAGCCGGGCGTGCTTTGAATCTGGTCTCAAGTCAGTTCACCGCCATGTCATACCAACTATAGAATTAGAAAATTCAGATGGCAACAACGAGAATAGACCACGTCTGGCGGTGAGTTTCGTGACACAAGAGTCAGGACTGCACAGAATTATGGTTGGCGTCAAACCAGTCCAGCCCTCGGGGAAAACTCGGTGGTCAGCGCGCACCCACACCCCAGCTCTGCGATGCGACGAGACATGGTGGACGAAAAAGTCAAAGGTACAAGTTGCTGCTTGTGGACGAGGTACCAATTATCATATGATGTGATGCACATTTTCCTCCCCAAGCGGCGCTAGGCTTCACACCATTCGGTGATTGTGTGTGGGTGGGTGTCAAGGTGTGTATGCTATGCTCTTGGCTCTCATCGTCTGTTTCTCATACATCATCTTATTTTTGAGTACAATGCGCGAAGAATACGTAGGGCAATGGCTTTTCATTGTACACCCACAATCGGGGCTGACGGGTTGACACTGTGACAGACGGCCAAGTATCACCGCCGGATACGAAGAGAGCCTCTGTTTGACCTGAGGCATCGTCAACTTTTTTCGGTAGTTTGGTCGCGGAATTCCGTCGCCAGCCTATCGCATTTTTATTCCTACCCCGGTCTGACCGAGTCCCATTCACCCTCGCGCATGTGAATTTCAAGTCTGACATGGCCGAGACATGGTGAAGTAGAGAAGGGAGAAGGAAAGGGCTTGTTCCGAATTGCCAACCTCGAATTGCGTATGCGTATGTGTGTGCGTCCGTCCGTCCGTGTGTGCGCGCGCGCACGCTTTCTCCCGCCGGGTAAAACGCTCTCTTTTCAGCTCTGGCTGCCTCCTTTCCTCTCCCGGCCATTGCCGAATTGAAAGAATGCCGATTCCGGAGCAGGACACGCCCTTTGTGCAAGTGTCCAGTCCAATTCCTCCTCATGCCTTCTTTCTTGATGCTTTCCCATCGTCCCTCAAATGGCCGCACCCATTTCGCAGCCAAAGCGCCCCCCCTCCTTCGACCTGATGTTGACTGTGGATTCCCTCGTCCAGCAGAGCCGCACAGCATTTAATGCTGGTGAGGCGCACAAAATGGACCCGGACCTCCAGTGCATCGGGTAGTGGATAGCGAGGGCCACCTTTGGGCCACCTCGAATCTGGTTGTCTCGCGCGCGGGACCTGGAAACCTGGGCCTTTTGGAGGGGGGGAGATCCCGCTGCCTGGATGTGGTGGTTTTTGGGGGCTCTTGCGGGCTCCCTGGATCGCCTGTACCAGCCCATCACTAGCACAACAGATGGAGATGACAGACCGTGTGAGATGGGCTGGTTGTTGATGGTGCCAGGTGCCCAGTTGGTGGGAAGTGGTGTGCCCCTGTACCCACTCCACTCAGCAATTCACTCATACCTACCCAGAAATCAAATAAGTAGACAGGCAAACAGGCACGACAGGTAATGAGTCTTCAGCGGCGTGTCCCATCTCCACTATTGATTTACATACAGATTACTCTGTACTGAGCCCGCTCATAGTCATTGATGGAAAAGGTAATGTGAGATTGAGCCGTGAGACGAAACTCTTTGTGCTGGTCATAGCAACGAGCATTCACGATTTCTTTACTTTGTAATTTGCAGAAATATTTCGGCTTGACTTGTTTCAAACTCGCCAGCTTATCCTTGAAACTACTTTCAGCTATAGGGAGATTCGACGCAAATTCCAGCCACGGCTGAGTTTCAACTACGTGCGCAATGTGCGGCGACGAATTACTCCTTCGGCGATTCGGTTAATTACCAGTATACTCCGTACTGGTCGGATATGGAGTATTTAGGTACGGAGTACGGATTACGGATTACGGATTACTGGTAGCTGTGATGGGCCCCCTCGCTGCTACTTCTTCGGGACCCTCCTAGTGCTGGTGAAGACCATCCACCCACACACACGCACTTTCTTGCCCCAGCATACTGGCAACTGGGTACTACTCGAAAATGTGACCATGGTGGGGTTTCTCGAGGCTCTCCTTCTTGCGGCCCCGGCATGCTGGTCTTGTAATCTGAATAAGAGCAAAAGCGCGCCGATATTGCCATGGCTGGCATCTCGCACATGATTGTTTGGGAACAGACTCCGAAACCTGAGCAATATGCCCGCGCAAATATTATCATTTTCCCTGCTCAGGTGATGTTTGAATTTTTATCCCCTGTTAGTCTGTCTGACAGGGGGTAAGGGGGTAGGGGAGTTGGCGCCACTAGCAATAGTGTTTTTGTATCCATCCGACGAGATGACAACGTCTTGATGGAAAATTGAAATTGCACAGGGCATCTGTATATCCAGACTGACGTACCGCAGCCGTTTGAGCTTTTCAGATGTGTGTCCTGGCTCCTGTTTATTATTAGTGACTGATTTCAAGCCTCAATGAGAGCATTCCGCGCCGACTCTCACGCAGGGGGTTGCAGGGATGGGATCGATAACGCGGTTCGAATTTCATTAGCCACAAGGCGGCCTTTGCTCCGGCCTCTGCGGCGCTATTCATTCCATTTGACACTGCACAATGTACGCACTGGTCGTCTGTCACTTTTTCTTTTTATTACAGGGAGGGGGGCCCTTGGCATTGGGCAGGTGTACATAGGCCACGAGTAAGACGAGCTGCAGACAGACACATCAAGGTCATCTTCCACGACGCGTCCCGGGAAATCGACAACACTGGCAAAAACCGGTGCGATTGAGATCAAACACTGGGGCGTCCTCGTTGTCAGTCGCGCTTTTCCATCTCCTAGCTTGGCCAATACTCGATGTCTTGCTCCGCCCCTCCCCGCCGTCTTTTTGACAACGTGCTGGTGGTGGATCAATTTTTAGCGGCATGCTAATAACGCCAGTCCTGGATACGGTAGGTGAGATCTTGCGTCTTGACACGCCTTCTTTGTATGGCGCGCGGTGCTGTCGTCAGCGAAGGTGCCGTCTCTGATGCCGGGGTAGGCCCTGTCGTGGCACCCTGGTCTTGGCTGGCAATAAGCGATCTATCACAACCAGGCATTCAGGCTGCAGCGAGCGCCAACGCTTGATATCAATGTTCCAGCTGGCAGGGAGCACATCATCCGCTAGTGTAGGAGGACTCGGAGGGAAAGAGCGATTGAGGGCAAGCAAGGCAAAGGCAAGGCAACAAACAACAGGCTGGCGCTCCCGGGCTCTCGGCGATGCTGTTTACCAGGTGGCCTGACATGGATGAGGTAATGGACTTGGACTACTACTTGCCGCCACTTTGCCAGACGGTCGTTATTTTTACTCGCTCGTGATTTCGTATTTATCTGTTTTGGTGTGCCGGGCCATGTGTCTACGAGTAAGTGTGGGTTGAATCGGCAGTCTTGGTCGCGGTTGCAGTTGGACTGTTGTTGTTTTTAAACGTTTCCTTCAGAGTGACCAACGTGGTACAAAGAGGGGCATAAGGCTCATGTTCTCTTTGCCAAGTCTCCTCTCTCGCCTCACGCAGAGCGAAGCTGAGATGGATGGATTTTGGGGGGGAGGAGGGGGAGAGGAGCCCCCCAAAAAGCTAGGAGTGGGAAGCCGTCCTTCCGATGAGAGCGAGGCAAACAGGCTCCCCGCTGAATAAAGATTCCAACCAGCAAAGTCCACCACACATCCACGGCTTGCTGCGGTGGGAGCAAGCGAGCTGGGTGATAATGGATGGGTGGCTGGAGTCGCAGCCACCCACTTGCCACCCACCGCCGAACCAGCTATGCGGAACATCGTCCATGGTCATTGCTCGGGCGCGCAGGGAAGACAAGGAACTACTTACAAGTTGGAAAGGCTTACTAACAACCTGTCACCTCTTCTCCCCACCACACCTTTTATTTCTTGGCTGCTGTGTGCTGTGGTACGACTGACTCCCCCGCGAGTGTAATTCCAGAGGTGGAAATATCATGGCGTCTTATCTTGTAAAATACGAAGCTGTAATCAATCATGATTCTCTTTGATTTCGCTCGTCTCTTGCCGCTTGCTCCCCTCAGGATCTTTTGTCGGGTTCACCTGTCGTCAGTTCTTTGCCGTAAGCCGAACAAATGGCGTGCGAGCCCACCACTCCGACCACCCGGAACGCTGTCCCCAGCACCGGCGGGCTCCGCCTGGCTGCGATGGGTGCTCCCTCCTGGCGCATTGTAGAAACGGCCCCTGCACAGAATCCCCACCGACCTTCAATACCTTATATTTTAATGATTTAATGTTGGTTTTACGGATACAGTTGGACAATAAGGATCAATCTGGCGGAACAGGGCACCCCCTGCTGCGGCCTCTTTTGCATGTCCTGTGTCATGGCGGGCGGTCCAGCAGCCCTGTTTGCGTGACGTGACAGCTCTTGCATGAGATGATGAGTGAGAACAGACGACAGTGCTCTGTGACTGACTTGGCATAGATACTTTCTAAATAGTTAATTCGACTGTTGTATAACTGATATTTACACACTGGCATTTTCCCCCTCTCTGTAAATCTTTCGACTTCTTCTCCTATCGTTTGATTGACCAATGTCAATTGCCAGTCGGTCTCGTCTTTTTCTTGTGCATCGCCGTTTGAGCCAGCATTGCTGTTACGAGAGGTCTCAGGCACACCGCATTTCTGGCCAACTCAGACCTAAATTTACAATCTGCGCAACAATGTGCACTAGCTCGGTCGGCCGATCCGAATTCTCTCCTTCACCTTGCTCGCCCTCGGTCGGGGGGGTGCGCGCGCTCCAGAGGACACCAGGCGGACGATGAAAGCGACGCGAGTAAGTGACCTGTCCCCGAAAAAAAGTCGTGTTCCGCGGGCCGGCCTGATCTGGCAGGTGGACGCTCGTCCATGGCCCAGCTTTTTACTAGCTGCCAGCCAACCAGCTCAGACCGCGCCTATCTTAGCATGGGGTTTACGTTTGCATGTACAGTGCCAGTATCCGTACGTTTGGCTAGTGCAATTTTTGCGACGGGCAGGCAAAAACTAGTCAGGGATAATTTTTTTTTCAATTTTTTTTTAATTTAAAAATGAGTTCTTTTTGATGTAGCCGCGACTATTACGGATTACTTGCAGGCGACTGAGTTAGTTAGCGCAGTCACTGTGATGAATCTGAATAGAAAAGATGAATCATGCAACTCGACATGAACAGATCATGATTAGAAATCGAGATGGTGGCAAAAAAAATAAAACAACTCAGTTGAAATCATGCCGCTACTGCAAGTGAGGCATAGGGCGATGGTGGTGAGCTTGGCGTTGCGATGTATGCAGTCAATGCCGAAAAAAAGCGATGCGTTCTCGTGACCAATTTTGCAGGCTCAGGTGAGACGCCATGTAACTGAATTGTATTCCGTTTCGGAAAAAACGGAACATCAGGACATTTAATCAGGTCGACGAGTCGACGACTTGTACTTGTACGTGCTGGAAGATGGGCTCATTGATTAACAAAGTTAGCCTCATAATAGCGCAAACCTGATAAGGATATTGCTTCGGTACTTGTATTTTTTTGGCGCAGCCAGTGTGCCTACGGATTGCCTATATTGTCCAGCTAAAGGCGCCGTAGTTACAGGGCCAGTAGTGGGTGAACAGGGCACTTGGCCTCTGGGACATGCATGGCGCTCTTGTTTACCAGGCATTGACGAGTTATTCTCTAATCGAGCCGGCACTCTTTTTTTTTTGTTTCATTTCTTCTTTTATGATTCTCGGTGAATTGATCTCGTACATTATCGCTCCCTCGCTTTAATGTAACCATGTATCGATGCGCTGCAAGCTCTGTTGCCTCTTGTCGCAATGACCGGCGTTTGCCCTGCCCTCCCCTGCAACACTCGACAACTCGTCGGTCCTCCAAATCTGTGCGGCCGTGCCTGGCACAGGCTCCCGCTTCGTAGAACTAGCCAATTTCAAAACCACAAACATTTGCAATTCGCATTTTGCATTCCCTTGTCATGGCGAAACTCAGTTTCCGGGTCGGCATGGTTGGTTCCAGTATATCCTTCCAAGCGTGCCAGCCCAGCCGCGCGACTCGCTGCCTGGGGGGAGGGGGGCGGGCCCAGAAAATTCTTGGTGCGGGCGGCGATGGCGATAGCGGTGGTTGGGTGTAATAATACGTGTTGTGTGTTATTATTATTATTTTTCTTATCCCTTCTCGTTATTCAATTCTTTGATAATAGTAAAGCTAGCCTAGTCGTAGGCGGAGGGTGCCGTAGAGTGCCCCAAGTGAGCTAGGCCGAGGCGGTGGTGGTCGCCATCGTCGCTCTCGGCATCACCATAACCCTATTCTGCTTGCAGCACAAGCAACCAAGAAGAAGGGGAGAAAAAGGAAAAAAAAAATTAAAAATTCGTACAGGTTGGGGTGTGGAACCATCACTCGCCATTACAAGCCACGCCTGCGCGCAAACACGCTGCAGAGACTTGGAGAGAGAGAAACTCCAACGGTTCCGGTGAGTTACAGTGGGCAGAAGCGCTGGAGGTGGGAATTTGCTGTGCTGCTACTCCGTCGGTCGGTACCGCTAAAATGACATGATTCACGCACTGGAAACAGCTGCAAACATGTGCCTAAGATGCTAAACTATACCTGCCCAGACCCGAGTCACTGCCGGCACAGCACCCTAAGCAGTGCCAGCCACCACCCTCAAACTCGCTAAACCAGAGGCAGCAAAATTCACCACCCTCACTAATTATTGCCACCATCATCTGCCATCATACTTCCAGACACATACCATTTCCCACCCTACCATTCGTGTGCTCTGCCAGCCCTTACCACTCGCACCCGGCCACCGCGCAATTGCCACCCCCCCTTTCCCTCACCCCTCCCCCTTCTTCCCTCTGCCCTCTTCTCATTTTTTTTTTTTCAATTTTTTTTTCCACTGCTGCCGGCTACTCATCGCTCTCTGCCCAGGTACAGTAGCCGCCTCCCCCCCCTCCTCCCAAGTCCAAGGGCAACCGGGAAAAAGCCCAGAGTACATAAACCGACGGGGCCCATTTTCTCCACTCTGAACCCTCCAAAAACACAACCTCGTAGGTGCCTCCAACGAGCCTCATCCACTTCTTCTGGAACGCCGCCGCTTTTTTTTCTCTTACCATCACCGCGTGGAGATCCAAATCAACCAACGTCAAGATCCTCTTCTTGGGTCTTTTTGCCTTCATCGTCGACTTTGAGCTTGCCTCGTCAGGTCATCGATCGTCCCGTTACTCCATTGCAAACGACTGACTACCCGTCAAAACACAATCGCGACTTTTTTTTTTCCCGCGTTGTCGACGTTCGCCCGCTTCGCTGTCGCGCACTTCTGCCTTTGGCCTTCGACTACCGTTTCCCCAACAAAACAACTCCCAGAAATCTTTCGCGACGCTTTTTTGCGCGCAAGAGCATGGATAACTCTCCCTATCCCACCAATGGTATAAACGGAACCTCGAACCCTCACAGTTACCCGTCGCCGGCCTCTTTCTCGCCTCATCACGGTCAACCAGGTTCTCCTCTGCCTCAGACGCTGCCGCCGCTGCAGCCTTCCACCACGAGCATGCAGCCCATCTACGGTAGCAACCCGCACACCCCGCGCACTGGTACGCCTAACACGCCAAACTCTGCGCATAACCTGCCTCCCAGCTACCCTCAGAGCACCCAGGCCGGTGCTAGAAGCGGCATGTACTCGATGGCTCAGAATCCCTACCCGCCGCACACCGGCTACGGTACTTCTCAGCCCATGATGCCCGGCGCCACCACTGCTCCTTCGCACCCTCACCCGCAGCCCATTGCTCCCGCGCCTGCTGGTGGTCGCGGACCTCCTGTTCTGCGTCCCATGCCTCCTGGTGGTCTCATGGGCCAGAACGGCGTCGGCTCGCCCTACGGCCCCGGCCCCCTCATGCCCAACAACGGTGTCCTGGGCGACGCGGAGCAGCCCACTCATGTGGTAGGCTCGCAGGGTCGCAGAGGTATCCTGCCCAGCGCCCCGGGTCGCCCTGCTGCTCCCGCCGCCGGTACGACAGCTGCCAAGAACACGGTCATTCCCGTCAAGGATGCCGATGGCAAGTTCCCTTGCCCTCACTGCACCAAGACCTATTTGCACGCCAAGCACTTGAAGCGCCATCTTCTGCGCCGTAAGTTTCCTCATGCCAATGCTCTCACCTTTACGCGTTGCCATTGCTAACCCGCTTGCGTAGACACTGGTGACCGTCCCTACATGTGTGTTCTTTGCCGCGACACCTTCTCTCGCAGTGATATCCTGAAGCGCCACTTCCAAAAGTGCTCCATCCGCCGTGGCAACCCCACCGGAGCTTCCCACCTTTCCCACCCTCAGGCGCACGTCAAAAAGAACAACCAGGCGCAAAAGGCTGCTGGTATGCCCGACGGTGACATGAACCAGATGAACGGCATGCCTGGCGACGGCATGGTTCACCCCTTTGGCATGGTTCCCGTTCAGGATGGCATGAACGGTATGCCCGGCGACCAGCATCAGCACCAGCTCTCTCGCTCTTCCAGCATGGGACGCATGGACAACCCCGCTAACGGCGATCGTCGTGGCATGGCTCCTCCTGTCATGGGTGGCTCTCAGCCTTATGGAGGCGACGTCAACCCCATGAATGGACAGAACATGCACGGTTACAATGTCCCTCCCGGCCAGAGTGGTATGCCAATGTATGGTGCCTCGAACCAGCAGCCTCAGTCCAGCCTTGACTGGGCTCAGATGTTCCCTCCTAATGCTGGTGGTCAAAACCGCTCTTGAGCGTATGCAGCCACGGGCATGATTTGCTGCGACAGGCCTCTCGGCTTCGGCTCTATTGGGCTTGAGCCACGGGCTTAAGTCTGCGCATAGTCTCCCGATGTGACAACTGCTGCCGCGGTTGTCCGGCATTACGACTCGGCGCGAACCCGACGTAACGAAGCAAACAAACAAAACGAGCAAACGAAAAAAAAATATTCAAATTTGCACTACGCAGATACGTCGCTTGGGGAATATTACGTCATCAAACAAGGCTCAGTTGAGGAAGATGCATTCGGTGGCGTTGCGATCTGCTTTTTCTGGTTTCTGAATTTCCTGGTTTTACGTGCTTCTGATTTCTAGTCTTTCGAGAATCATGGTTGGGCTTCTTTTCTTACACTCCCCGGACGGAACCCATGGGCAAGTCGCAAACTCGCGTGCTACGCTTGATACCTCTGCCTCATGATGTCTCTGATGAGGCAATTCTGGTGGATGTTTGGTACTACAACGCATTTCTCTACGGATAGACGGGGTGGGTGTTGACAATTTTATTAGACTTCTTTTTTTTTTCTCGCGTTTTGATCACGATAGAGACGGGGAAGGGGGTTCATGTGACCGCAAAAGGTACCCGGTAATCTGTCGCGACTGTCGTGACTTGGGGCGGTTCTTTGTACTTTGCTTTTTTTTCTCTCTCTCTCTGCTTACTTGTGGCTTTCCTTGTTTGAGGACCCTAGGTGTGGTATCTGAATGAAAAAAAATTGCGAGGGGGGGAGGACAACTGGGTGCGAACCGGGGCGGAGGTGAACTTTGTTCAAGTACTTGGCTTATTTTGCACAAAAAGCTTTGGTTTGAGTGATAGGAATGCTAGTTTCTCATTAGCTATTCAATACACCCTAGTAAACAGAAAAAAGTGCGCAAGTCTTGCTGCAGACGCGATGTAACGAGACTTTAATGATACAATGGTGGCACAGGCAACGAAGGCAGCGTGAGGCAACACCACCTGTTGTTGGTATGGAGCATCGTCATTTTTCCTCCCTCTCCACCGTGACAATGTGCGGCGTCATCTGCCGCAGCTCCTCCTTATCCTGCTCTGTCGGCTTGAAGCCGAACCGCTCCTCGGCGCGGTCCGAGAGGTAGAGCCCAG
The DNA here is from genome assembly GCA_030411535.1 of Beauveria australis. Lineage (NCBI taxonomy): Eukaryota > Fungi > Ascomycota > Sordariomycetes > Hypocreales > Cordycipitaceae > Beauveria > Beauveria australis. Next base: position 53,423 of record JAPERH010000197.1, on the reverse strand, counting down.
CCGTGCCCCAGATGAGGACGGCCACGCCGACGCCGAGCCTGGCGTTGGGCGAGAGGTTCTTGTAAGCCCTGGGAGAGAGAGAGAGAGAGAGAGAGAGATAGTTAGCAACGAAACACGGCGCATCTAAATGGGACGGCAACAATACGCACTTGAACATGGTGGATGCAAAAGGGTAACGAACGGCTTGCCAGTTGATCGTCGAGACTCTGACCTGAATGATGAGATTCGGGAATACCGCGTCAAAGTCTACAGCATGGCCGCGTGACGCTGGTGGGCGCGTATCGTGCGAGCTCTTCCGGGGTGAAAAACGGGGTGGATGGGAATTGGGGAAGGGCTCGTCGCTACGAGCTACCCCCATCGCGGCTGGTCAAAATTTCAGGCCCCGTCTGGGCGCTTACTCTCGGTGCCATCACTGCTAACAGCTCTCTATACAGATACCAGGCGAAAACTGTTAGTACGAGTGCTGTCCGCTCGCATTTCGGCTTGCTCCACCCGCTCCCCGCGCGCGACGGCTTCGGCTGGCGACCAGCCCACGCCTAGCCGCCATTATGACGAGACAATAACCGCCATTCGTATCAGGTATCGCGAGTATAGCTGCACTTTGTCCCGGTCGGGTTTTTGATCTGCACATCTTCTGAAAGCGGCTTTTAGATATCCCCGACTGCGCCAGCAGCGCGGAATCTGCTGAACCATTTACACGCGCAAACGCCCAGCTCTACTCTGCCGGCTTTCCCGCTTCTTTGATTCGGTCTGCTACTTTTGTTTCTCCTATTTTTTGTTTCCATTTACAAATACCGGGAATCAATGGACGATGACTTGTACGCCGCAGATGTGCCGCAGTTGAGCCCATTTAGCCGGCTGCCGCACGAGCTTCTCCTCTACGTCGCGCGGCAGCTATCTGTGGCTGACCTCGGCGCGCTGCGGCTCGCCAGCCAGCACTTATCGAGCATTCTGCGGGTGTTGCTGGCGCGGAAAGAATTCGTGGGCGTGCCGTGGCGGGACAATGCGGCGCGGCTGGATGCGCTCTCGCGGTGGCCCGAGTGCGCGGCGCAGGTTCAGCGGGTGCGCATATGCTCTCGCGCCGTATACGAGGACGAGGAGCAGCTGGCGTGGAATAGCGGCGACAGCGCGGGACCGGCAAACTTGGAAGCCGCGTTATGGCCGACGATGGCGGTGGCGCGGCGCCTCGCGGCGCATCCCGAGGAGAAGCGCATCGTGCCGCTTAGAGCGGACCTGCTGTGCGAGGCGCTCTGTCGGCTACCCAAGCTTGAGGAGCTGGCGCTCATTTGGGAGCGCTTCCCGTTCCTATCGCGTGCAGACTTGGGTCTCGACGCCGAGCTCCTGAACGGCGGCGGCGGCGACGACGACGAGGATGCGGATAGTGACCTCGGGCGGCAGCTCGCTTACACGACAGGCGGGTGGCAGAGGGAGATGCTCGTGGACCTCGCGACGGACATGCAGCCGTTGCGCGCTCTGAAAATGGCTCCGTTTGCGCTCGACGCCATGGACCAGGCCAGCTACCTCCCTCTCATCACCAACCTCTTCAACTCGCTCGTACGCCTCGACCTGCAGCTGACGACGGACGCACAGCGCGCGGATCCCGGCATCCTCAGCAAGCTCGAGGACGTGCTCGAGGGCGCGTGGGTGTTGCGTGAGCTACGCCTCGACCTTGACGACCGCGGCGATTCTGTAGAGGATTCAAGGCATCACTACCGCCGCCACCACCACCACCACCATGACGACTTCTTCCTCCCCAAGACGCACCTTGCCAACCTCCAGTCACTGACCCTTGTGCGCGCCCACGTGGCTAGCCTGCGAGATCTGGCTGCATTTCTTCAGCGCCACGCGCCGACGCTGCACAGTCTGGAGTTGTGTGATGTGCGCGGGGGGTGGCCGGGCACCGACGGGGCTGCGGCGTCGTGGGAGGACGTCTTTCGCACGGTGCGGGGGTGTTTGCTCAAGCTGGGACGCGCGAGGCTACGAGGGAACTTTGCGGATCATGCGCGGGTGATTGACTTTGGGGGGGACGGGGAGGAAGAGGATGAAGAAGAAGTAGAGGAGGAAGGGATGGAAGGAAATGGAGAGGGAACCTCGCACGCACCGGAGATGATGTCCGGCGTGGATCCGGAGCCTTTGGAGAGGTATCTGATGCGGCTGGGTGAATTTCCGACGCTCGAATGGAGAGATTTTCATGTTTGAGCGAGTTCATGTCGATAGAAATGGTGGTGTAGCTGATTCAAGTTTCAGCAGGATGGCTGGCAGTTGCATGTACATGTCAAAATGCTTTTTTGGTTGTCATTCTTTAAGTCTAAGCATACATTTACCAGATTACGGCGTACATTTTGTCTTTGAACGACATCTTCTAGCCCTCAAGTATACTAGTTCTTGAATTGGTATTGTCTTATTTTCATCATAGCGTTGATTTCTCAATGTGCACCTGCATATCATGTTTACGGTACGATGTGTAGGACGGAAGTCCTTGGTTGCATTACGTCCTTGCGGACGGACATGTCAAACACTGCTAGGACGCTGCTGAAGGGCAACTCGAGTAACATGAACCTTCTTCTATTGTTTAAAAAAAGCCTCAGTCTCCAAGAGCAGTTAAATTCAATGTTTACGCAGCCGAACAAGCGGTATTCTGCGCCACCAGTGTGCTGTGTTTGTCTACCTACGCCACCGCACCACACTGTGCAAGTATTCAATCTCGCTTACATGTGCTCAGCCATCAGCCGCACGACTCACAATTGTCTGCAAAAGCAAATATCACGTTTGGTTTCATGCAAACAATGAAAGAGAAGCACTGCAGAAAGATTGCCCGCTTTGGACGCTACACTGACTACTTGTGTGTCCGCAGTTCCATGTCGCCAAGGCCAGCTACTTACGAAATAGGCCCCAATTCCCAGCCGCAAAAAGACTGGGATTCGCAATTTAAAACACGTTGTATATTGGAGACAAGAAGAGCGGCTGTGTATGCAAGCACTTTGAATGATCAAGCCTTTTTTAGTAAACGTATAAACGGACAGGGGTTTAGTGGGATCACCGAAGGGTAAAAAAAGCAACGAGGAGGAGACACGCGACATGGCATTTATTCACCAGGGAGGGGTTGTGAGGCTTGATAGTCGGTGGAGTGAACATGGACAATTGGCCAGCTGCAAGGAGGAAAGCATCGAAATGAAATGATGATTCGAGAGTGAGGGTGAATTAGATCGCCCTTTGAGGCGGCCAGGCGGGGACTGTGTAGGAAGCAAGGGATGTGGTGGGAGATGACTTGCCGTCTGGCACGGTAATCAATCAGTTGATGCATCTGGATAGGCCACGGCAAACGGTCGCGGAGAAGCCAATATATTGACAGCACCTTCATCCACAAAATTTTGGGATTATACTGTCCAGGAAAAAAAAAAAAATCGACACCTCTTACCGCAGGTTATGAATCAAATTGTCGCAAGGCACAACTGGGGGCCGCGCCTATTTATCGGACGAAAAACGGAAACCAGATATTTCTCGCCGAGCAAAGACCCTTGGAAGAAGAATTGCAGGCAAGGAAGAAAGCCTGGTTACTCCGTACTAGGCCAGCAAGTCTTGCAACGCCATGTCAATCGTGTCAGGATTCGGGAAAATCCATGGCTAGCGGCTTAGTAGCCTTGGGAGCTTCAAGGATTTGGCGCAAGTCCCTGACACGGAAATTCGCCAGAGCGAGATGAATAGATAAGCCAGCAAAAGTAGAAGCGCAACTCGAATGTCATGTCGGGTGTTGATAAAAGACCAACGTGTCAAGTAAAAGGACTGGTCCGTGACGACGGGTTGCTAGGTTCTGTGTGTTGAAGCATTTTTGCTTGCTCGTGGGAGTGATGATCGGGCACGACCCCGATAATAATCAAGTCGAATCATTTTTTTTTTGGAATTAGCCCGTGGCCCGGAGATGCATTGTCGATCTGGCCGTGCAAGCGTGAGATAGCAGCAAGCACAGTATCATTGCAGGGGGCACGGACCCTCAGCGCGCAGCAGTTGAGCATCACGGTAGGACAAGGTGCCGCAACAAGGAGGAGCCACGGCGCCAAGGGGAGATGAAAGGGACTTGAGTAAAATGTTCTGTTTTCAAATGAATGAGCGATATTTATTTATCGATCTGTGCAGACGTGAGGATAAGCCTTGATCAGTTGTGATGAATGGATGTGACAGCTGATGATCGACGTCGTGGGTTAAGATGAACATCACGACTGGGGTTGAATGGTTTCTTTTGCTCGTGTGAATTTTGCTTTTTGATCGGGACCGGTTCGGTCTCAAAACGCCGCAGAAGAGACTGTTTCAGCTGGTTCAGCGCATAGACTTCTTCTGGGTTTTCTTCAAACTATCCGTATGCTCTCACGTGGTTCCCCTCTTACTTCCCCTCGGCGTCATTATGCAATGTGTATGGACTATGGAGGGAGTCCCGGCGCACGTTGGCTTGCGATTGGAATGCAGCCGGCGTGACACAAGGGGAACCCGGGGTCCAAGTCGGGGAGAAGGCGGGCCTGAGGACATGATGTCGCTGAAATGATGGCTACACAAATTTGAAATAGATGTGCTGTAACATAATTCTTTGACTGGCTCGTACGACCGAGGCAAGGGACGTTTTTCACTTTTTCACTCCCCACTCTCAAAGAGAGCACGTTGGGATGTTCTTGAACGGGACGCGAACGGACATTTGGGACCGCCGTGCCAGGCACCGAGGGACTGCCATTCGTCAAGCACAGTGGGCGTGCGGAATGCAAAAGTAGATTGGATGGTCCTGGAAAGAGGGCAGAGGAAGAAAAGGCGTCGAAACAGGCCACAGAGGATAATCGCGCCGCGTCAGAGCCAGCAAGGTTGCTTGCTGTATGAGATGAACCGGCATGAGGAACGTTCAAGTTTTTGGTTGGCGCATTCCAGCTACTACACGCGTTACTTGGCATTCCTCTTTTGGTTGAACCCCAGAGCAAGGGTAGGCAAACTGTTGGATGAGACCAGCATTGTTAAATTAATTCCTCTGCGTTGATATGGGAGGGGGCAAACTCTATGTTGAAATTTGTTCCGTTTTGGGTTGATGTCGAAACTAGATCAAAAGAGACTCAATTTAACAAGAAGCAGGGGAAAGCCTAAAAATTGAAAAGGGGAAAAGACTCAAATTGTGTTTATTTATATATTCGCACCTCTGTATTAATTACCCGTGCTGTAAATACGGAGCACGGTTGAGCTGTGTACAACTGGGTCGATACGATGGCCCACGTCACTTTAATAATAGAAGCAGCACGCGCAGCTGCAGGCCAAGGCTGTGTGTTACAAGTACGGGCCAGGCCGGGCTGGGATGACGACAGATTACATGGAATGCCAGGAAACGCGGTGCGTTTAAAAGGCGAGACGGGTAGAGATGACAACGACTACGTGCTGGTATGGAGAGGACGAGCGCATGCGCGAGAATGTGGGCGAGCCAGGAAAGCGCCAAGATGGAGGGCGGTATCGAGATTGTTCGGCGCTGTAATAGGAGTTGCAGCTGTGAGATGGCGGCGAAGAAGAAGCGTGTACGGAGCAGAAAGAAAATTGGTTAGTCAAGTTCAAGTCAAGCGGGCGAGCAAACAATTGATGACCATGGCACACGCGCGCAGATGGTGATGCGTGTACCTTGAATGAAGCCCAGCAGATTCGGTGTTTACTGTTACTGCACCTAGTTAGGGGAGGCTACAGTGGGCTGTCTGGCCTGCCTAGGGGGCCTACAGTGAGGGATGCCCGGTAGAGGTTGGTAACATGGGAAGCCGATGCATCGTTTCTACCAGCAAAACAGCTTGGTAAAGTAGGCCCCCAGTGTGTGGCAAGGCAACACCACACATTAGCAAGGCCTAAAAGGATATAGCACGCATATAGGGCTAGGCTCTTTTAGGTAAAGTCTTACTTAGAATTATAAGGCTAGTCTTAATCTAACTTATTTAATTTATTAAATTAATTCTTATTTTCTTTACTATATACCTATTAAAAGCCCTATAAGTAGGTAAGGTATAGATATCGCTTTAAAAAGTTCTATCTGCCGTGATTCTAGAAGCAAGAATTAACAAGGATCTCTATAAGGTAAGTATATTTAAAATATAATCCCTAGTTAAAATAAAATTATAATATTATAAAAAGCTTATTATAGCTAGGTAGCTAGGTATACTAGGTTAGTGTGTAATAGCTTTAGTACTACCTTGATATAGAGATAGAGTATTAAAAGGTACCCTCTAGGGACCCTAGTAATAGCTTGCTTCTAGCGCTAGATATAACTTTTAAAAGCGACCTCTGTAATGGCGGACAGAGTGGCTGTAAGAAGAGGATAGCTTTTGCTATACTCGCATCGCAGTCGCGCATCGCAATCACGCATTGGCAGCACACCACGGCGCATCTAGCACTGCTTGTCTCACGTAAATCGGCAACGTGGCTGGCTGGCTCAAGACAATCGAAACAAATACTATTTACATGTGAGAGAGCTGCGGACGAAAAATCAGTAGGACATGGATTCCTCCCTTCGGTGATAGCTAATGAGCCCTATTGGCTGGAAGCCACCGGGCGTAAAAAACAATGAATGAATGCTACCAAGAGGCTAGGAAGGCGAGCTGTCATGCAGTTCAATGAAGCCGTGTTTAGAACGAATTGAAAGCTGCAGTATCGACTTATTTAGATATCGACCTCAGTTGCGATCCTAGTCCCTCGATATTGTCAGCTACATCGTTGTTCATGTCCCACCTACTATTTAGACACCATGACACGTCCTCTACAGCCCGACCGACTGCTCAAGGCGAAATCTCGACTTCAAATTTCTCGGATCGAAGAGCAAAAGCGCCAGACGAGATTTGACTGCCCATGTTTGGACATCTGCCATCCTAGCGTACGGCTAAGACCTTCTGCCTTTTCATCACAGTCTGGCAAATCCCCCTTCCTCCCCTCGTCCTTCTTCTCCTATTTATTTACTAAAGATGAAAGGAAAGAAGGGAGGAAAGAGAGCAGAGTATTCCATGTAAAGGCGACTAGGGTGAAAACATAATACCACACGAATTTAGGCATCTCCTGCCCTTTAGCAAGGCCCAGATAATGACGATCACTACGATTGCCTGCTGTGGAAAATGGTGGACCGGTGACTTCACCGGTTTCCGAGGGGCTTCCCAGCGTTATTAAGGCAAGGGCTGTGCTTTCCTCAGACACGTCTCAGCGCAATAAATAGCGCCACCTGTAAATAGTACATGATGAACTCGGAAACCTGCAGAACTCAATAACACAACGGTACTTGCTCCGCTATTTTCAGGCAAGTTGTAATCTTGGCTCGATATTAAAGGTTTTGTCGGCTCGCCCTCGTCCTCTGTTTGGATACGGTCTGCCAACTTTAAGGGTAGCGCCATAGTTTGTAAAGAAGCTGTTGCTGACAATATTGACGAAAAGGTATGAGCGAGACAAGAGTGAAAAGGAGCAACTGGCAGTGTCACAGCGACTAAAAATAGCGGCCACCCTTACTACTAACATTAACTAAAAGCACAACGCTGACACCCATTTCGATTCGGGTTGGTACTAGGAAGCGCCTACAAAGAATATTTGTCAGTTGAGTTCTTGCCCATATCCGTTTTTAAACACACGTGATATAAAAATTGTTCAAATGTCATTATATTATGGCCGACCCAGTGCGGCAATCTCTGTTGTGGCACCGCCGGCGCAACCATTCTTTTGGCACTGTGCGACACCATGAAGGCCGTGATTGTCCTCCTAACCGAACAAAGACCATCTCAGCTATCTCGTTATCGCGACATGAATGGGCCGCCGGAGATAATATCGCTAAAAAAAATTTACTGGTCGTGGCAGCACTGACAATGCAGAGGGTTTGTGTCATAGCAGCAGTATTGGTAGTATCCAGTACAGCATAAATATCCGTTGCATGGGGGTGAACATCTATAGCAGACTGATGCTGACGTCTCACTGTCTGTACCGCGGGGTGAGAGCTGGGCAGGAATAGAAAGTTTACCTATTGTAGGAAGGTATTCAGCAATCTGTGTAAAGATAATAGGTTCGGCAGTAAATATTAACGGGTGGAGAGATACCTCTTGTAGCCAGTGTGCAGAGCCCAGGGCTAATTCCCAGCAGGAGAGCTGATAAAGCAAATGGAAAATACATGACTACGAACCGCAATACAGCAGCCGATCGATATGCAAGATGTGTAGATTTACTTTGATAAAAGTTGGGAACATTTATTATATATTTGACTATGAGTGTAGATTATTTCCTATTCATCCATAATTAATCCGTAATGTACTCATACCGTTGCTTTTTGTGTTCACCCATAATTAATTGTACTCATAACGTTGCTTTTTGTGTCTCAAGCATCATATCATCATCAAATCATTATTTCGTCCGACACAGCACTAGGCAGAGCATACCACCATTTAGCTACAGTAAAAAATCGACAAGAAGTTCTGGCGTAGATATAAACACGTCTGGTACCATTTTTTCGTTGTCGACCTAGATCCTTGAAATCCGCTCAAGGTTGTAGAGTCGACCTTGATATGAAATGCCTCTGTTTGGAGCTTCTGAAGGGCGAGACAGACTTTGCACGAGCAGGTCTTGTCTGTGCAATGGCTTACAGGCTGCAGAATAGTTAAGAGCATGCCTTCAAAGATGTATGCCACCAACAGGATGCTAGAAGCAGCCGCCAGTCCATGGTCAGGTTATGTCACTCCTTGTATCAGTAACCCGAACAACGCATCGCATTTCTTTCAAGTCGGGGCAGGGGCATAAAAACACACAGACATGCCAGTAAAATAATTCTAACCATTAATGCATAATTATTGTTAAGCTTAAGGATAAGGAGGATTAATCTCGGCCTGGTTTCCTATAGTCAAGAATTTTCAGCAACAGGTAGCACCAGATGACAGAGACTTTGCAGCATGTCCAAGTATCGGAATTTTTCTCCCTTGTATAAAAGGCTTCTCCTATGCTAGCATCCGAATATCAGAAAACATTAAATTATCCTCCGAATTCGCGTTCTACTGGCCTTGCCGTTGAATCTTCACAAACTCCCCAAATATAGGAGCTTCATCTTGCCATCCGCACAGACCTTCATGTCCAAGGCGACAATGGTAAATATATCTGCCTGTATACCCCGTGCAGGCACTCACGCACGTACACTTTGTTATGCCTGGCGGAACTAATCCAATGGGCTCATACTACATGTCTAGTTGTTAGGTTTTGATTGTGTTTCATGTAAGCCGTTGCATGGCCATCACTTATTTCCTGCCCCATGCCCTTTGACCCGACTTGCTGCGTATTCTCGTGGTTATGGGGGGGCAGTATGGGAAAGTCCACCTAGCGACGTTAACATTAGCCAAGCAGTCTCGTCAAGTCCCATTTCACAATATCAAATTCACCACAAAGTTTAGTACGCAGACAATATCTCTGAACTATCCTTTACCGTAAATAAATACAGTGCCTTTACCGTAAATAAAGACAGTGTGCTAAGGAGCGGCCAGGTATTTACATTCACTCTGCAGAGTACAAGAGGTAACGTGGAGGCCTATTTGGGTGTCACAAGAAAACCGCTAATATCCGGTAGATAGGACTGATCTACCCAAAGGATCAGGCTCGGTCTTTTCCTCGGACTGGTATTGGGCCATGAACACTGCGGCAGGATGGCTCTTGAACTGCCGGGGAAATCATACACGCTGCCGCGCAGCCATCTTGTCAAACAAATACAATCCAAAACGTCTTGTATTCATCAGTCCCTCAGACAACAAGAAATTAAAGCTGGTTGAGGACATGGAACGGAGTGGCCAAGTTGAATACGGAACACTTAGCCACTGCTGGGGCTCTTCACACTGAGTAGGTCTAACTGGGTGCGTGGCACATGTAACTGTGAAGCAACACTGTTGATTCTTTGGGCGAATTCCGCGTAGAGTCTAAATCTCTTTTATTCTATTCATAGATAATAAGCCAGCTGGCAAATCTCAGCAATCCGCTAATCGCGCTCTGTCATGGTTCCGCCCTTGGCTTCGCTCGGTTCATTGCAGAGTGCTTAGCTCGCTGAGTGCTTGGAAAATCAATTTTTGGGCAGTGCTGGCCAACGCTTCCTCCAACTGGGCCCCCAGGTGTAAATGATTGGTATGAAGAGGATAAAAGCGCCCAGGATTCCAGCATACATGATGAATGTCTTGAGGTATCCGAGTTCTGCAACCCACTCTGACACACGGAAAGAGAGCACAAAGGCAACAATGAGTCGGAAAGATGCAATGTTGACTAGTGCTGGCCCAGTAAGATGAGGATATGACTCGAGAACATAAACGATGCCGATTGTGTTTGTGGCAAGGAAAGCGAATGCAATCATCCCAAGACCAAGGAGGAACAGCATCCAGTGGTATTTTGCAGGGTTGTCGCCCGAAATAGCAAAGACTATGCATCCTATCAGACCGGAAAGACAAGGGATAACCAGGTTGAGGGCTTGGAACTCGGGGTTTCGCTTGCCGTTTCGTCGTGCCAGCCAGTTGGCAACCTGATCAGCACCCCAACCAGAGATTAAAAACGAGGCGCCCGCCGCAACAACGAGCGGGAATAGACAGCAACCGAGATGGTAAAAGTTCCAGCTCCAAGGGGCAGCAAGTAGTTGCGGGGCTGTTGTATATCCAGCAGCAAGCGCCATTGCAATGACGGCCGAGTTGAGCAGCGTAACGAAAAGCATGTGCGGATATAAGAATGTGCGAAAACAGGCCAAGAGGGCGTCGATGCCACTGTGCCAATCAATCTCGCACTGAAATAGCTTAATGTCGTCGTTGAAGCGGCGGGGAGGGAAGCTGACGAGGTCAATATCAGGGCGCTTTTGACCGGGTCGCAGAGGTACGACCGGAATCCCATCTATAAACAGCGTCAGTACATTATTGAAAGCATCAAGTACTGGCAGAGAATTGCTTACTCTTTTCATTTTCTGAACGATCAAACTTGGTCTCGGGCAAGAAGAAAAACAGGCAGACCCAAAACAGTAGACCGGCGGCTGCAGTTGCAAAGTAAATGACTCTCCAGTCAGCGTAGCCGATAATGTATGGCGAGGCTACTCCGAGAGCAACAATAATGAGACCCTTGTGGTAGCCAGATGTGAGCTTCGACTGCCAGGTACAAATGGTGGCAGAATGTACAAGGCTTACCTGAGTGGCAAAGACGACGCTTATCGCAGCATTGCGCTGGTGATAAAAGATGATGTCCTGCAGAATAAAGGGGATGAGGCTTTCAATGGTGCCCGCACCGACGGCTTGAATGACACGGCAGACAAGGTGTGTTGCCAAGGAGGTACTGAAGCCAGATCCGACGCAGCCTGCAAGCGCGACGACGCCAGTGACGAGCAAGACGTTTCGCCGACCGGTGGCAATGGCAAGCGGGATGAGAATGAAATTGGTTACGCCCATCATCAAGATGGGAAGGGATGCCAGCAGGTAAATCTTCCAGATTGGCGGTCCAGGAAACTCGGAAAGGATGGTGAGCGCGTTGATGCCCTCGGGCAAATGAACCTTGGTCAGTAGCTTGGGATCAATGCCGGCATACTCGAAGCTGAAGACGGGTAACATGGCGCCGAGAACCAGCTCGGCGGCGGCTGCCATGGCACCAAACAGGCAGAGAGAGCCAAGGGCCGCCATCTTTCGCCATGTGGGCAAGTTGAGAGGATCTTAGGAACAGAGTCAGTCATGATGTCAGTGCCATGCTCATCAAGACTCGTCATACCTCTTGGATCTGCCGTGGGCATGGGCATGAGCCGAGGAGAATTTTCAGTCTCTATTCTTGTAGAATCGTCGATTTTCTTGTATCTTTCACCATAGAAGCCTGCATCCTCGCGCAGCTCAATCACGGTTGTTGCCGTGGTCTGGGCGCTCAGCTTGTCACTTGAGCGGGAAAGCAACCTCGAGAGAGATGACATGGCTGGAAGCAGACACTTTGTTACCAAGACGGATCCAGTGTAGGGTTTTGCCTTGATCAGAGGCGGTGACTATTCATAAGCGACACGATCAAGAACCTGGGAAAGCCGTCGTCGGGGTGGAAACGGTGAGCCGCCGTGCAACATGTATAGGTGAAGCGACGGGGATGGATCTGCGACTTTGACTACCAACAAGACTTGAAAGATGTGCAATACCAAAGCAGAGTTTCACTAAAGTTGGAGAGGTTTTGCCAAATCTTTGACTCAGCCGCGGCTCGATGCGGGGAGAATCGCGCCTGAGCCACTTGCCGTCAGAAGATTGGTTATGCACGGAGCGACAACTCCTTTTAGAAACAAAGCAAGCGGAGAAGAATGGCCCACCGTCAAGCAGGTTACTTTTTAAAAGCTCGAGCGTCCTAATAATGTAAATTAATAGTCACATGCGTGATGCTGTAAACTCTTCATCATGCCGCTCAGGGTCCTCGGCAAGGAAAACGACCACATGTGTACCGCGCGTACTTCTAGTTACCCAGTCCAGTCAATGCGCTTGACAAAATCCAACGAGCCTAGAGTTGCATGTTTCGAGAAAGATAGATACTCGTAGTTTATTGGTATGTATTAGCGTTCTTTGGGGGTGGTTATCAAGCCTTTGTTGCTGGTCCTTCAACCAGATAGTCACTGCGTCTTGCTGAGAACCGGGCAAAAGCTCAACTTATCCGCCAACATTTCTCCAGCGAGCCTGTATCGACCTTGGATTCAATTTTATACCTACGCTTCTTTCATTGTGCCACGGCACAGCATGCGGCTTTCACTCATTTTCAGCGCAATTGTCGGCATCGCTTGCGCCTCTCCATCACAGCTGGTCTCGCGAGATTTCGACACTGTCAATACAGTATTGACCAATGTTACGAGCAGCGTCAAGTCTTTGTCGGGCGTAGCCAACTCTGGCAACGCAGATCCAGCCACGCTTCTGAAAGCCTCTGATGGCATCGTTCAAGCTATTCAGGTGGCCACAGCTACTGTCAACGCCACAGGCAACCTCAGCTACATCGAGACGGTCCACCTGATTGCGCCCGTACACAAAATGTCAGAGTTGTCAGAAGACCTCACAAACAACATGGTCAAGCTCAAGAGCTCGATAGAGACGCAGAAGCTTTGCATGGTTGTTCAACTACAAATAGCAAACATCAACAAAGGAGCGACTTCCCTAATCGCAGCCGTCAATAGCAGGGTCCCTGCTGCTGCGCTCGAGATATCTGAAGCGCTATCAGATGGCATAACAGACTCGTTAAAGAGCATCCAAGATGACTTTTCGACTGAAAACTGCGTCAATGGACGGAACGTGACAACCACCTCTGCCAGCTCACGTCTTGGCTTTGGGCACTCCAACGTCTTTTTATCCCTTGCTCTCGGCCTGGTAACCACTTTGGCTCTTTTTTAGGGATCTAGGTGCTGTCGGATGAACTAGTGAGCTTTCGCCAACACACAATGGAAACCGAGTTGAGCTACGGTCTGGTAAAGATGGAAGATTTACAACTTGATTCAATTCTATATCAATCAATCACAATTCAGATTCTCACCAAAATATGTAGTACGAAAGCAGTATGCCAAATACAATACATAGTGACCAATTTCTGTCCCATCGTTTAGGTCGACCAGCGCAGCGATAGCTGTGAAATAGCATGTCGCCCACTGTATGCCAAACTCCAAATCATTATTTTTTGTTGGCGCAAAAAAAAAAACACATCTGTTCCGGGTAACCCACAAAAAAAGACTTGACCACAATTCGCAAGCCGTGGGTTGGGTGACAATTTGGACAAAATGCTAATTCGGTCGGCCTTGTACAACATCTGACGGTGCACGGTTGGAAACTTTGGCAATGACGGGAGAATCTGTCCGTCCTATCATTGCAAGGTACGTCTACCCCATAGCATGTGGACTGGCTACTCCCGAGGTGCGCCTTTGGCGCTGGTGTTGCTTTTCGGCAGAAGAAGAGCGGCATGTGAGACGTGTGGGGAGAAGGCCTCTCCAATACTGCTACTATGTAATACTGTATGTATGTATGTATGTATGTATGTATGTATGTCCCAACATGAAACAGTTAGGGGAAGCCTGCGTGGAGTATCAGCCAGCCAACCACAGAGAAATATTACTGGTCGAATGGCATCTCAGCTGGGTTGCTGGGTTGGGGGAAAGCCGGTGAAGAAGCTCTCTTGCCCGGATGCACTGGCCTCGGCCGTGCGTTGCATGGATGGGCTCACATCCCCCGCACAAGGAGTCAAGGACCTGGGGAAGTTGTTGCATGGCATAACGCTAGTGGATCTAAAAGCTAATTCAGGAGGGTGTATATCTATCAGGGTAGGGATGGCGCACTTTGCAAGGGCACCCTGTCTGTCATTGTGTACCTGTCAATCTGTGGCCCTGCCAGTGTTGTGTCTGTCAGTGTGCCCTTGAACACACATTTAGCTCGAAAACACCAAAAAGAAATGTTTGGTCACAATCATAGATCTACAGTCTGCAGATTCGATTGATTCGATCCTGCTGCTCTAGTCTAGCTGGACCGACGGCCATGTACGGATATACCAAGGCTCTGTCTGCTGACTTTAGTCCAAGTTAAGGCTTCGGACCTTTAAGACAAGGGCTCCCTGCCATCCGTTAAAGACACCTTGACATATTTTCTGGGAGAAGCAGCTTGTAATGGAAACAAAAAACGTGGCTGACTAGGGTTATGGCGCACTTTGTTTGGCATAACATGCTATTTAACACGCACCGTCACTGGCCAGCCCTTTTTGGGATATCGGTGCGGGAAACGGACCACCGGTCCGACTCGCATCCGTCTGTTGCATCCGTTCGTGCATCAGTATAATTACCTTGTTGTTACGAACCAAAGAAGCTAGCTGTGTCTCTTGAGTACATTCGGCATGCATGGCATGCAAGTCCCAATGTTTCAAGACGTGTGCATGCGACTCAGTGGCCTATGAATAGTAACATGATTTATTTAGGTAGACTTTATCCACTTGCAATTACACATCGAACAAGAGCTAGGACGTGCTATATTCATCAAATTTGACTCTAAATATGCCATCTTAAAGGACGACCCGCTGGTACATGCCAGTCTAAAACTCGACAAAGCAGAGCTAACAACCACTGCGAGCAGGGGTGGGATTATATTACCCAGAAATCTATACAGATTATCATTATCGGCATTTCTTCCGGAAATTAAATCAGGGGCTCAACCTGTCAGTCGATATCCTACTTACAAGTGCGGCTCAGCCCTTGCACATATGGGTGGCGGCCTCGGCACCATTGACTACATATGTATGTCAAGCGCTGGACAGGGGCAGAACCTTGCAGGCTCACTCAATGCCGATCAGAAAAACTCCGTCTATCAATGCCAAAGACTATATCAATGCCAAGTTGAATAAATGACGGCGAGAGCCAGACTTGACAAGCTAGAAACAAGTCGCTCTTCATCCGTCAATTGTCCTCTCTTGCAAACTCAGTCGTTTCAGTCACACTAAGCGCTCCATCACACAAGTTGTTCAAAAATATTCCCTTTAAATAATATCCTCATCCTCTCTTTTCTTTTACCCAAAATGAAGTACTCCATCATTGCCTGCGCCGTCACCGGTGCCCTTGCCCTCAACACCAACCTCGTTGCGCCGCGCGACGCCGACACCGTCATCTCCATCCTCGGCGACGTCAAGAAGAACCTCGAGGCTCTCGACTCGTCCGTCAAGAGCTACAGCGGCGACCAGGCGCCCCTTCTCAAGGCCTCCAAAGACGTCATCTCCGCCCTCACCGACGGCAAGACCAAGGTCGAGGGCTCCGACGAGCTGGACCTCAACGGCGCCATCAAGCTGACGGAGCCCGTCCAGGACCTGACCAAGAGCGGCGAGGCGCTCACCTCTGGCCTCAAGGAGTTTCGCCCCACGGTCGAGAAGGAGGGCGCGTGCACCATATTCCGCACCCAGGTCGGAAGCGTCAACGATGCCTCCCAGGCACTGATCAAGGCTGTCATTGCAAAGGTCCCCGAGGAGGCCCAGTCGATTGCCTCCCAGCTCGTCGCCGGCCTCACCAAGGTTCTCCAGGAGGCCGTTGACGTGTTTAGTGAGAGCAACTGCAAGGACAGCGGCAACGCCGGGTCCTCGTCGTCCACTGGCTCTGCCCCCGCCTCATCTTCCGCTGCTGCCACCTCCTCTGCTGCTGCCGGCTCCTCGTCTGCTGCTGCTGGCTCTTCCTCGGCAGCACCCACCGGAGCTGCCTCCTCTTCCGCCACCTCGGCTCCCTATCCCACCAGCTCTGCTGTTTCCACTGGAACTGGCGCTGCTAGCAGCTCTGGCGCTGCCAGCTCCGACTTGCCTGTCGTCACCGCCGGTGCCGCTGCCATTGCGCCCCTCGGTGCCGCTGCCATTGCTGCTGCTGCCATGCTGCTGTAATTATTTGAAAGTAGGCGAATTTCTATGGGCCGCGTCGTGGTCAAGAAACAAAAGTCTCTCTGATAGGCTGAGAATCAGTCAAAACGTTCATCTTCTTCGATCAAGGGCTATGACATGTACTGAGACAAGGGCACAAGTGTATCAACATCCAGCAAGACCACGATTAATTGACATGTTGGCTCAATGATGTTTTGCAGCAGCTTGCTTTCTGTATCATTATTAGTGTACCTATCTCATAGTTGGAATAGCACTTGACCCTAATTTAATTGTGCCTTTTCTTTCTCGCCCAGCCGTGGTCCCTAGCCGACATATGCAGCAACGTTGAGATAACAGGGTTTGGTAATTTGACAATGGCCCAATTTTCTGTATGACCATTAATTGCTTCTGCTTTGCTGGCTATAGCAACTAATCTTAACAATCGAGCGGATTCGTGTCTAGATACCCCAGCATCCTTGCTCTAGCCAAAGTTTCTTGCAGTTGTCACATTTGCAGTTTTCGCATTCTTGCATTTGTCGGCGGAAAAGGCGGTCTCAGCCCTCGCGAGGGTATGAAAAATTTCCTGAACGTGCTTCGTCTTTGCGAGATGCTGGGCGCCTGGGGGCACCTTGGAGATAGTGGTGCCAGCCAGGCTCTTGCTCTTGTCGACGATGGAGGTGATTTGGCTTCTGATAATATGGCACAGCCTGGCCTTCCGAAAGTCGCTCCTCTTCTCGTTGATGTGGTCAACGAGGGTCTGGATCCGCGTCTTGAGGTCCGAGACTGGGGGGTAGAGGCTGAGGGCCTCATTCAGAGTGAGGTTGGCGCAGCTTTGGACGGTGCTTGTGCTCTGTTCAATCGTGGCCACCAGCAAGCTGGTGGCATTGACAATTGAAGCGGGGTTGCTGATCCAGCGCTTAAAGGCAATATCCAAATCCACAACTTTAGCTTCAACATCTTTAAAGACCTTGATGAATGGCTTGGTATCGCGCTGTAGAACGAGCGCATGAGCACCGGTAATGGCAGTAAGCAGCACAAGAGGGGCGGAGAAGTGCATTATAAATCGAGTGGCCTGGCTTGGAAATTGAGTAGATCTGGTGCAAAGGAATGGAATTTCTCGACTTGATAGCGTCACCTCTTTTAACATGCTTTTCAAAAAGAGTATTGCCAGGGAAACAGCAACTTTTTCCAAAGGCAACGGCATAGGTTTTATACCAGTACTAGAGATATAAACACAAAAACTAATCCAAATCCTAACCCTAACCTAATACCTAACGAGGGCTTCGCGTAGCGTGCTTCGCACACCTAAATCCCATCTACTATATCGTCTGACGCGAGAGCTCAACACTGGCGTGAGGCTAATTAGACGCAGAAAAAAAAAAGGTACCTTATATATAGTGAGTTCCTCTGCGAATTATAAGTACCTGTACCCTTTTTCAGTAAAAAGTTGTCGTCCCGCTAGAAATACTCTTTCAAAAAAGATTGACTGAGTTGGGACTTGGCCGTTTTATAGTGTCGATTGAGTTGTGCTCGCAATTGGATTGTGTATGTAGGACTCGACGTTATTCAGAGGCTTAGGAAAACAAGTTCCGACACGCGTGACAGCAAACTCAACGGAGATCCGTCTAGTCAACTCACGAGACCTTCAGGGTATAGTATATACTTGGCGTCGCATCTGGTAATTAGATGAGTCGATGCGATGGCGTTGCATCCGGTTCCAGGTAAAGGCAAACTGACACTAGAGCCCAAAGCACGCGTCCTCACCTGTCATCATTGACATGAGTAGAATATCTGAAGCGGGCCATGCAGCGTAATTAACCACAAGAAACCCTTCTCTCGCCCCGCAGCATTGTCTGATGCTCAACCAGGGCAACCAGGCACCCCGGGTGAGACAATTGGGGGCGGAAGTGGGTTAGGATGGCAGCGTGCGGGAGTTTCGTACCCCTACATCATCCTTGATCATCTGCGCTTGAAGAGGTTGACAGTTTTTCCCTCGGCCGAGCACATATGTGCTTCCTTCCCCAGCTTTGTGCCAAGTTGCGGAGTGGTCGGGAGGAGGGGCGTGTCGGCACCGCATATGGGTGTGCAGATAGTAACAATGGCATGTGGGTGAGACTAATAAAAACAAGGCCAGCAAGATTTATGCAAGTTGCAACTGTCGAGGGAAAAAAGAGGCTCATGGCGGGGGAGGGGGAGGGGGGGGACTCAGCGCCCCCGGAATCGTGTGGCTTTGGCCTGTCTAGTTGTCGCCTTAACAAAGAACGGAGCAAATTTGCCTGCTCAATGACATGGGCATGGTTTTTCCCCAGGTCTGTCTACAGAGCCACAACGGGATGAACCGCTTAAACGTATTTCCATCGAGTTAAACTGTCCATGCGCATTTGCGAGTTAGTTACTCCCCCGCCCTCCTCCTTTCACCTGCGACAGCCACCAGGCGTAGCTCGACAAGCCACTTTCGCCCGCCGCCCTCAGAATTGGAGAAATAATGTGCCTGACTACCACCCGGTGGTGGAAGGTGGCTTGACATGGTCTCAGGCCTCGGAAGGTTCGGGAAAGTTTCTAGGCCAAGAGCTGTCAAACATGGAGAAATACGTTGTAGATTAACAGGTGCAGCACGCTTTGAGTGAAAGGGAAAAAAATTGAAAAGAAATGAATAGATTTTTTGAGTATATCTTCTGTCATGTACAGTCGACCTGTCAATCTCTCGCGATACGACTGAGCTGTCTCTTTCTCTTAATCCTCCGTCTTGTCTGGCTTCAGAGCGTTCAACTCTTCTTGCAAGGCGTCATTCCTCTCGAGCAGAGTCTTTAAAAACTCAACTGCAGTAAATAAGACTCTAGATCTTGACCAGGTCCCTCCACGGAGCTCAGGAACGAGTTCCGTGAGGTCAT
Source organism: Beauveria australis (assembly GCA_030411535.1). Classification (NCBI taxonomy): domain Eukaryota; kingdom Fungi; phylum Ascomycota; class Sordariomycetes; order Hypocreales; family Cordycipitaceae; genus Beauveria; species Beauveria australis. The sequence continues at coordinate 34,200 of JAPERH010000197.1, read as the reverse complement.
GAAATCCGTCACGTATAAGCCCCCGCCGTTTCTTTTCATGTCGGATGTGATTGCTTCGCTTCTGTTCGATCGTGAGCTTCTTGCGTTGCCCTTTTGGTTCACGCCTAGGTATCGAGCGTCCCGCAATGGAGGCTGCAGAGCTGTCTGTGTATGCCTTGTTCGAGATAGTTCGGCTACTGCGGGTGCTGACTCCCTTCTTGACAGAGAACGTGGGGCTGCGAGCTTGGCTGGACCTCGATCCTGGTGATGGCGCGTCTTCGGCATCACCATCTTGTTCTTCCTCTTCCTCCTCCCCTTCTTCCTCCTCGTCTTCATCATCGTCCTCGATCAATTTGAGCCTGAATTGCGTAAGTTGCCTTACGCCCACTCTTCGCTGTGCCCCTCTCGACTCCGCGTCAAACATGGAGTCGCTCCCCCAATGCACTGTACTTTCGGGAAAATTTTGAGATGGTGACCCCTTTGTTGGGGGGTACAGCCACTCCATGAAGGTGTTGTCATTGCTATTAATGTGCCGGTTCCTTAGCAAGTCATCCTTGAAGTCAACTGAGGTCTGGTGACGGAGATGAGACGACGCATGTCCCGCAACATGCCCTGCTTGGCCGGTCGCAGCCGCGACGTCGGACTTTAGCAAATAATGCGGTGGAATTGGATAGATGGTTGTGCTTTGATTAGCTTCTGATGGCCCCTCTGCGAGTTTCTGCGAAGCACAGGAGTTCGACTCATAGTTCTGGCTGTTCAGGCTCATTCCGTGATAAATGCTTTGGGCTTCGTAAGGATCTTGCACAAAAGCAAGAACTGGCGTACCGCGCGGATCAACTAGTGTAATCGGCAAAGTGTTTGAAGTGTTGTCAGAGTACGGCATTGCCGTGTAGGATGGTGGCCAGCCTATCTGGCTAAACTGAGTGGTTGAGTGCATGTCAGCTGCAGGCTGTCAGCGCAGATTCACAGCACCATATCGAGGTCCAATTTTGAGTCTGTGGCAGTGGTAACAGCAAGATCTGGTTCACGTACCTATTTGCATATGCGCATAAAGATTGTCAGAGAACACTGTCGCACCCAAGTGTACGCACAACAAGACGAGTCGTTTCCACACAGAGTGGGTGGCTACGAGCAGATAGATAAGGCGAGCAGGAGGATTCTCAACTAATCCGTAGTCGGTTGGTCGAATGCGGTTCAGCAAGCTTTTCAACTGCTACTCGATGAGATCAAACAATGCTGCGCAAAGTTGTTCAGTTCAGAGGTTATGCATCGAGGACTATATTGGCGGCAGTGGGGAGTGTCTCCAAGGTCCTGGCTACAACAGGGCAGATGTTACCTTTGCGGCATGCGAAGTAGCGGCAGCGATCATTGCCTTTCCCAGGCCTCCCATTGTTTCTGCTGTCTTTGGGGGGGCAATTGCCCCACGTTGTCCATCATTGCAAAAATGGTCGCAGAAGGACGCTGTCAAAGCCCAAGGCGTGGAGGCGGGTGGAGAGAGCAGAGCAGACAGACGACAATGACGAGATAGTCTTTGTGGCTCACCTGCAGTTAGTTCTCAAGCTCTCTTTGACCCTTTGCAGTAAAGGACCAGAGAAGCTGGACAAACTATTCCAACAGTCGGCGGGGCACTAGTGTGCCTCCGTTGTCGTCGTGCGACAGGAGCCATCACAGGCCGAGAAGCGAGAAACGACGAAACGACGAAGCGATGAAACAAAGACTCCCCCAATCACTGCATTTGGAGATGGTACATCCCTGCACGTTATTTACCAACTAACGTTAGGCTCTCAGGTGCTCGGCTGATTTGGTCTGCCCATATCCTTGTTCCCCATCAATAGACTCCTGATCTGACTACTTGGCTATCCACTCCGGGGTAGATTAAAAACGGTCCTTCCCTGTCCAGTCCAACCTTGACGCCACTGCTTGGGGAAACTCACAATACCAGTGCCAAGCCATGCTAGTTTTCCCAGCGGCACTCCCCCCCGCCTCCGGGCCTCCGGAGGCTAGCCAGACCTGATACCTTCCGGCTGCCATTGTAAACCAACCAGAGGATAGGATCCGATCCGTGACTGAAGTCGTCGCTGCGGAGCAGAATTTTGTCCCAAAGGTTCAGCCGAAAGTACACAGTCTCCAGCTAGTCCAGCTCGGATGTCTACAACTCCGCCCTGACAATCGCTTGCAAGGTATTCCTTGTCGGGTGTCGCACTGTTGATCAGGTCCATGGTCCTGCTCATCTGTGAGCCTTGCTGCTCATGTTTTTCCTAGGCTTAATTAACCCCAAACAGGAGTCCAGATGCTCCGGGCGATCAGCAGGGCAGCAGACGGAAAAGGCGGAATATCTCGGGGACGATACTCAAACCACGGGCGGCGAAGAAGCTAGTGCTGCATATTCCATCATGATGGTTCTTGTCAAATGCCCTGTTGGGGGGGGGAGTTGAAATGTCTATACCGAGGTGAGGGAGTTTGTTGTCATCAAGCCTCGTACTTTTTTTGCCTCTGCTTTGTTACTCGGCCACATGCCGCCATCATTCGCTGTGGTCAATTCTTTGGTGGCAGACAATCTTGCGGCTAAACTCGCGACTCGCAAGGATATTACTTCTGCGGAAACGTGCCTATATCAAATATCTAGCCCTTGACGGTGTGTATGAAGACGAGAGGCGAGATCAGGTTTCAATCTGATGTTGATCTCCCGCCGACTTGGCTTTGCCCAGCGCTGTCACAATGCGCCTCGGCTCGTTGCATTGATCTAACGCGCTGCTAGACGTTACAAGCTTCTCTTTATCATTATACACATGTACTCGAGTCATTAGGTCCGCAGCGCTGCATTATGACTGGAACAAGTGTTGGATAAGTTGGCCCATAGCATGTTCCTGCGGTGCACACGCCGAGATCAGAATGAGTTTGGCCATCACGATACCACACAATGCACCCGAGTTGATGTTGCCCCACTGGCATGACTGCAGCACTCATGGCACCTCGGTGTTGATTGAAAATTGTAAGACATGTGAATGGTGGACTCGGGTAAGAACGGAAATAGCTCGATGCATGGAGAGCTGCGGCTGTCTCAGGCGAACTCTACCTATAATTCCCTCTTGACAACATGTCTCTGGATTCGGAGAAATATTTGACGATTGGTTAACATATTGTGCTGTAGACGCGCTGCTCATGACACCAGGAAAATGAGGGCGCCTCTGCGTTGTCTAGGTTTCCGCGAAACTCGAGACCACTCTCTATGACCAAACAAGAAACCCGCGAAACTATCTCACGGAACTTTTTCACTTATAGCATCATAGGAAAGCTGATCATTTGCCGATCAGTCAGTGCCTGGCCATTCTTCCACTGGCGGTTGGCCCGAAACAGCAAAAGTGCGGGCAATCGTGTCACTGAATTATCGCACCGGTATACTCTATATCTCGATTCAACGACTGTTTCATATGGGTTGGGTGTCGATCATATTCTCCATGATATTCGTACCCGCATGATGGATGCCGTGTGCATGCTCTCCTGCAGGTCGTGAAGTTGACGCGTTGCATCCTCGCGACAAACACCAACCCATATATTCTCTGCGCTTGTTTTCTGACCGAATCATAGTATATGTGCACATTGAATTTGCTACCATGTTTCAAGGTTACCAAGATTGCGGGTGTGGCCAGCCCTCGGGTGAGAGTATATCAGAGACAAGGGAGATATCGTACGAATTTTGGCGGGAACGGAAAAGTAGCAGAATTTAACTGCTGTGGCGCTTTGTCTTATGTATAGACTTTCGTTCATGATTTGAAAGGTCAAAAAAGTTTTTTTTGAAAAAAAAGCCACCAAGATGTCGCCTGCTGCGAGTTACCAGCAATTTGCGGCTGAAACAGTGAGCATCGACACAAGATTAAATCATTGTCTCGCCTCTAATTTTCTTCCAGATTGCTTCCATTATACTCCAGAAGATTCATATATGAATAAAACTCGTGATGCAGCTTTCATCTCTGACTTTGTTGGATGGATGGATGCCATTGTCAAAGCTGCACGTGACACATGGCCTTGGGAAGGCGCCCGTCATGAGCCAATCAGGGTCTCTCCCCAAAGCCAAGGCGCTGGGGTAAGATACCCTCGAGATCATCGTGACGGAGAGAAGTCAACTCTCGACTATTGCCCTGGCCGACTACTCAGAGCCTGCTTCCCGCCTGCCAAGTCTATTGTCGCCCAGAAATTCTGCTTTGCGTCTCGTTGAAACTCTTACCCCCTCCTCGCCACCTACCTTCCCCGTGGCTTGTTTTCAGGTGGATCACGCGAGGTCATACTGCGGGCTGTGGTTTTTTTCTTCGTCGACGATATCGTGCAAAACTTTGGTCTGCCGGTTTTGTAGCCCAAGTCTGCCGGCTGTGCGCCTAGATCAGCAATCATGTCGAATCTGGAGACGCATGTCACGGTGCAGAAGCGAGCCTATTATGCACCACCCTGGGCAGACGTTAGCATTATTGGTGTGGCGGGCAGCTCCGGCTCTGGAAAGTCGACTCTCTCGCAGGCGATTGTGAAGAAGCTCAATCTACCATGGGTGGTCATTTTGTCGATGGTAGCGTGTCTCACCAGCCGTACTACTTAGCCATCTCTGTGCTACGTACTGACCGTGAACAGGACTCATTTTACAAAACTCTGACACCAGAGCAATCTAAGCTGGCCTTTGCAAACGACTATGACTTTGATTCCCCCGAGGTACATTTAGCGGCTTTTTTTCTTGCCCGACTTGGACGCTAATTGTAATTCAAGGCCATCGATTTTGACATCTTGGTTGAGCGCCTCCGGGATCTCAAAGCCGGGTAAGTGCATCAAGCAGCACTAGCAGCGATGTCGTGTGCTCAACCGTATGTGCAGAAAACGTGCCGATATCCCTGTATATTCTTTTGCCAAACATCAACGCCTGGAACAAACAACAACAATTTATTCCCCGCATGTTCTCGTTCTGGAAGGCATCTTTGCCCTGTATGACCCACGGGTACTGGAGCTTCTGGATATGGGTGTATGTGACTGCCCTGACAGAATTTTTGTGGCCCATCGGCTCTAACGTCTTTGCAGATTTACTGCGAGGCCGATGCAGACACGTGTCTTGCACGTAGAAGTAAGTTGGCTCCGGCGGCTTACGCTGTGTAACCGGCTAAGACATGCATGAACACAGTTGTGAGAGACGTTCGCGAGCGTGAGCGAGACATTGAGGGCTGTATCAAGCAGTGGTTTGCCTATGTAAAGCCCAACTTTGAAAAGGTATACTTGCGTGCACATTTGAGCTTTGGACTTGAACTCACACAGAATAAAGTATGTCGAACCGCAGCGAAAGGTCGCAGATCTCATTGTTCCACGAGGCATTGAGAATCGCGTTGCACTTGGTAAGAGGGGCTGCTTGACACTGCGTAAATTCCTATCTAATCATGGCGGTAGACATGATGGTTCAATTCATCGACAAGAAATTAGTCGAAAAGTCCAGGCACCACCGAGAGGCACTGTCGAGACTGGAAGCGGAATGCAAGGAGCAGCCGCTATCTGATCACGTTGTTGTGCTGAATGGTACACCGCAAATCAAGGCCATGAACACGATTCTACAAGACATCGATACGTCGGCCGAGGACTTTATCTTTTACTTTGACAGGCTCGCGGCGTTGGTTCTTGAGCAGTCAGTCACACTCCCCGGCAACCCTGCTGGACAGTTGCTAACACGGGCAGGTCGCTCAACAATGTCCAATTCCAGAGCCTCTCCATCAACACGCCCCAAGGTCACGAGTACAAGGGTCTCACGCCCAAGGGCGAGGTCAGCGCCGTCATTGTGCTGCGGGGAGGATCGGCATTCGAGTCGGCGCTGAAGCGGACGATTCCCGACTGCCGAACGGGCCGGCTCCTGATCCAGTCTAGCTTCAAGACGGGCGAGCCGGAGCTGCACTACCTCAAGCTACCGGAAGACATTGCGACGCACGAGAGCGTGCTGCTGTTGGACACGCAGATGGCGAGCGGCGGCGCGGCGCTGATGGCGGTGCAGGTTCTAGTCGACCACGGCGTGGCGCTCGATAAGATTGTGCTGGCTACGTACTCGGCGGGCAGGATCGGTCTGCACCGCCTGATGACTGTGTTTCCCGAGATTAGGGTGGTTGTGGTGAATATCCTGGCGGATCAGGAGCAGCGATGGGTTGAGAAGCGCTATTTCCGCTGCTAAGCCCTGCCTGCGTTGCTTGGATGGATTGGAAGCGCTCCCAGGGGTTGGCGTACTTGGCACTTCTTTTTGCATAGTTATAGCATTGGGCATGTACTTGATCGTATAGCGGTCTGGCAGGTTGCAACTTGAACTTTTATTGAATTTCAATATATGTGGGCTCTTTCTCTGGTCAAGTTGATAGCAGCAGTTCATCGGTGCCCGTCTTGGCTATCGGATCCGAGCTCGGGCTGCCGAAATCACGTCCGCGGGAATCTGTTGGTGCATGGGATGGCCGGGCGGAAACAACAGATTTGATACGAAATTGGCGACGTGAAGCTCGATAAGAAAGTTCAGCTCAATTGATACTCGCTTTAAAAAAAATACGTGAGTCTTTTTTTGCTACGTTTCCGCTCAGCGTTATCTGTCCACGGAGCAGCCGGAATGTAAACCAGCCACTAGCCCAGCAGCTCGAGAGCCCTGAGACGGCGTTCTTCAGTGGAGCTCGCGCCAATTCTCAGACGGCCCACAGGCGGCCTCAGCGCTTTTACAGCTGTTGGTAGCCCGGAAGAAAATGTGAATTAGGTTGGCAGATAATTACCTTTTTTTTTTCTTCTTCTTCTTTCAGATTAGATAGCAGCGAAGGGTATTTTTCGTGACTTTGTGTAGACGTTTAAAATATTTCAAAGCAAGAAAAACTGCTGTTAAGTCGAGACTGTGGCAGCCACTGTGGCTGAAGGCCCGAATAGCCCGCCCCAACTGCATCTCTTGCTCGCCAACCCGCCTATGACGCAACTACCTGTGCCGTGCTAGCCAGCTTCAGCAAACTGTCTTTGCTCTCTTACTCTCCGTTACGGATTGCCTCGCATTTGATTTTTTTTTTGCACTCTCCTCCACTCATTACCCATTGCTGCTTTCCACTTGCATTTTTCTGCGCCAATTGCTGTCGAAACATTGGTTTCCATCGCCTACGACCGGCCCTCGATTGCGAAGCTCAGATAGCTTGCTCGGCCGTGTTTGTGTCTATCCACGGAGCTGCCACCTGGTTGCGCTGACCATGGCTGCGCCGCTTCGTCCCGTCGGCCGCGTCGCTGTCCGTCGAGCTCTTGGGGCATTGCCTCGCAGCTTGTCGGCTCAGTCTGTGTCGCGATTCGCGCCCGCGTCCGGAAACATTGCCAAATTTCACTGCGCGGCGTCACCGACCCTGACGGCCGCCCAGGGCCAACGCCGCGCCCAACGTCCCGCCGTCCTTGTTCATGCTCGCGCTATATCGGGCAAGCCCTTGCCTCAGAGACAATCGTGGACCCTCAACTTTGCCTACAGGATGATGGCGTGGATCGGCACGTCCATTGCCGTCGGCGGTATCCTCGTCACGGCCTTTTTCATCTATGATGCCACCACGTACAAGGAGGGCGCGGATGCCGGTGACATCACGGTTGGCGAGCTCGCACTACAGCCGCGCCGCGGTGGCCCCAAGAACTTGCCCATTGCCGACGTCCTCATCGACGACAATGACAATAACGGCAAGAGCGAGTGCCAGGACAAGCCCAAGCTCGTCATTCTTGGGGGTGGATGGGGCGGCGTCGCTCTGATCAAGGAGCTCAACCCCGACGATTACCACGTCACCGTTGTCTCGCCCACCAATTACTTCCTGTTTACGCCCATGCTGCCCTCTGCTACCGTCGGAACTCTCGAGTCGCGATCCCTCGTCGAGCCGATCCGCCGCATGCTCAGCCGAATCCACGGCCACTTTATTCGAGCTAGCGCCGAAAACGTATGCTTTAACGAGAAGCTCGTCGAAGTATCGCAAACGAATCTCGATGGGGAAAAAATACACTTTTACGTTCCCTACGACAAGCTGGTTGTTGCCGTCGGCTCCGTTACCAACCCCCACGGTGTCAAAGGTCTCGAGAACGCCTTCTTCTTGAAGGACATTAACGATGCTCGGATGATTCGGAACAAGATTATTCACAACCTCGAGCTTGCCTGCTTACCCACAACCTCGGATACTGAGCGTCGCCGTCTTCTCTCCTTTTGCATCAGCGGTGGTGGCCCGACTGGCGTTGAATTCGCTGCCGAGCTCTACGACTTACTGAATGAAGATTTGACGCGAAACTTTCCCCGTCTCCTGCGCAACGAGATTTCCGTGCACCTGATTCAAAGCCGCAGCCATATTCTCAACACTTACGACGAGGAAGTTTCTAAATATGCCGAGAAGCGCTTCGCTCGTGACCACGTCGACGTCCTGACCAACTCGCGCGTGCAAGAGGTTCACCCAGACAAGATTGTTTTCTCGCAAAAGCAGCCTGATGGCTCCAATCTCACCAAGGAGCTCCCTATTGGATTCTGTCTTTGGTCAACCGGTGTTTCCCAGACGGAATTTGCACAGAGGATTGCAAAGACGCTCGGCGATTTCCAGACAAACAGACGAGCTCTGGAGACCGATACCCATTTGCGCCTCAAGGGATCCCCACTCGGCGACGTCTATGCTATTGGGGACTGCTCAACTGTGCAAAATAATGTTGCAGACCACATCATCAGCGTGCTGCGTAGCATTGCCTACAAGCGCGGCAAGGACCCCGAGACGATGCAACTGCATTTTAGTGACTGGCGCAAGGTCGCCATGGAAGTCAAGCAGCGCTTCCCGCAAGCCGTTTCCCACCTGCGGCGTCTCGACAAGCTGTTCCAGGAGTTTGACAAGGACCAGTCAGGCACCCTCGACTTTGGCGAGCTCCGCGAGCTCCTCGCCCAGATAGACAGCAAGCTCACCTCGCTCCCCGCCACGGCACAGCGCGCCAACCAACAGGGTGTGTACCTCGGCCAGAAGCTCAACAAGCTCGCGCATCTCTCCCGCGGGCTCGAGGTGAATGACATTCGCGACGGCGATCTCGACGCGGCCGCGTTCAAGGCGTTTGAGTACCGCCACCTCGGCAGCCTAGCCTACGTCGGCAACTCGGCCGTCTTTGACCTCGGCGACGGCTGGAGCTTCACCGGCGGTCTGTGGGCCGTCTACGCCTGGCGGTCGGTGTATTTTGCGCAGAGCGTCAGCTTCCGAACGAGATGTCTCATGGCCATGGACTGGGCCAAGAGAGGGCTGTTTGGCAGAGGTAAGTTTTTCAGGTCATGCTGGGCAATGGGAGTATAATGGCTAACTTGCGACAACAGATCTTATGAGTTTCTAGAGAGTGCAAAAGGGTGAGTTGAGGGGATGGATTATAGACATTAAAAGTTGTACAAGGAGAGGTTGCAGGAATGATTCTTGAACAAGGATCCTACATGGCTCAATGCCTTATTTTTTGCCTTTAGAAATGTTGGATACTTCGTTCGTCGCACGACTTGAGTTGTTTTCATGGTATTTGCTGCATGTTCTCGTGAATTGAAAAAAAAATAAACATTGGAAAAAAAAAGAAGTGCAAAAGAAAAAAGACAACCAGACATTGTGCAAGTATGAAATATGCAGCTCGTTTAAGTTTATACCCATGCCACCCAACAACATGTGAATCCATAACCAAATTTCCCTCTTCACTTTTTTCCGTCCTCCTTTTTTTTCCGTCTCGCTTTACAAGATAAAATCCTTGTGCGTCCACTTCTCCGTCGTCTTCCGCTTGGCCTGCTTGTGGAACGGGATGTGCCTGCGGCTCTCGACCTTGCCGCGGACGAGCAGGCTGCGGTAGCGGTCCTTGAGCAGGTTCCCTTCCGGGCGGAGCAGACGCAGCGAGTCCTGCAGCTCGTCGGGCAGCACGAGCTCGAGGTCGCGTTCCGGCAGCTTGTACTTGCCGAGCTGCCGCCTGCGCAGCTTTTCCCCGGTGCCGGGCAGCTCGCCTTCGCTGTCGCTATCCCCGGCGCGCAGCAGCGCCTCGAGCGCGGCGCGCTCCGAGCCGTCGAGCTCCTCAGCGATCTCGCGGATGCGCGCCTCCTGGATGCGGCGTGCCTTGGTGGCGGCCTTGTGCTTGGCGAGCTGTTCCTCCTCGCGGCGGCGCCGGATGCGGTTGCGCTGGGCCTGCGTCTTGCGCTTGGGTCGCTTCGCCGCTGCCGCGCTTGCGCCACCTTGGTCCTCGACACCGCTCTGGAAGCCCTCCCACTCCGAGTCCTCCTCCCACTCGGACATGTTGGCACGCTCCTCAGCCGCCTCGGCCTCGGCGGCGGACTTGGCGGCCGCTTCCTGCCGCAGCCGGGCGGCTTCCTCGGCCGCGAGGCGCTTCTTTTCATCCTCGACCGCCTTCTCGCCCTCGGTCGCCAGGCGCTCTTCGTAGTCGGTGAAGACGGGGTTATAGCTGTAGCCTCCAGACGGCCTCTGGACGGCCGGCACGGCCTTGCCGCTGGCGACCAGGGAGATGGGCGCTTGCTTCATGGTCTTGGGCGTCTTGACGGTTAATTTTGTGTGGTCAAGATTGACTTCGGGCTTCTCTTCCCTGGGCGCTTCCCACAGGTCAAATGTGGCGTCGTTGACCTGGATCGTGGTATCGTGCTGGCCGTCGGCGACTCGCTTCAGCCTTGCCAGGTCCTTGTGCGATACCCAGTCGGTGCGTAGACGCTTCACGGGAAGCAAGCCATTAGTCGTCTTGTCGCTTGCTCGCTTGCGCATGGGAACGGCCGGTACGGCCGATCGCTTGTTGAGAATTTCATCGGCCTTGAGGGTCTTTTTGGCATGTTTGGGCAACTTTTTCGAAATTTGCGAGTCACCTTTGACGTCGACGGCGAACAGGTCTGCAGAATCTCGTTCACGAATCACACCACTGCAAGAAAGCGTCAGCGTCTCATGATTCCGTGTATTTGGACAAGTTCGCAAGTGCCAGGATTGATTCGTACCCTTGAATGATTTCCTCGTTCAGGTCCTCCAGACCCTTCTGCACCTCGGTCACGTCGACATTTTTTCTCCAGGCCTTCTTGCCTTTTCTGGATGTCTGCTTGTATTGACTCGGTGCCTCGTGCGAGTCGGAACTCAGCGGTTTTATGACGGGCATTTTGACTGGAATTGTGTGCAGTCAAGAAGCGTGGTATCAAACTTGAATGGCTAACTATTTAGTTTTGCGGTGCCAGTCTGGGCCTGCGACTTTGTCGACCTGCGCCGTCCAACTTTCGAATTTTTTATGGGGCAGCGATAACCCCTCTAGCGCACAGTGTTATCGGCCTCTGCTGACCGACAATTAGCACGGCTCGTAGGCAGTACCTCAGTGGCAAGCGCGCCACCTGGCAAGCTACCTACAGGTGGTTCCGGCTGGGCATCCAGCGCTGTGGTGGGCGGCACGTGCATTTTCTAGGGGGCACTGGCCGTGAGCATTGCCTGCCCTCTGTGCTTCCGGCTGCTCTTACTGATTCGGTGTACAAGTTACGCCAGGCGCACAGCAATTGGAACTGGCCTTCCGTTCTCTCCGCAATCAACTCCGCCACAGTCGACCTTGACCTGCATCGTGCAATCTTATTTGGGCAAACAATATCATCTTTACGTTGGCCCCTTTTCCCTCGCCTGCACAATTGCTCGTCAACCAAGCGACTCCTCGCCAGCGCCGCAACCTGTTCAAGCTACTCCTTGTCTGCGTGGATCAGGCACCCGAATTCCAACATGGCGCAAGCAGGCGGCTCCTACAACAACCCCTTGAAGAAGTTCAAGTGCGTTTGACCGATATTACCATATTTGAAAAAGTACTAATTGCCTCAGACTGGTGTTTCTCGGCGAGCAGAGTGGTAAGTTGGCTTGCGCGGCATTGGTGCGGTGAGAGGGGTTCCCCTGTTGCTAATAGGGCATGCGACAGTCGGCAAGACGGCGCTGATCACGAGATTCATGTACGACTGCTTCGACAACATGTACCAGGCTACGGTTGGTATCGATTTCTTCTCCAAGGTGAGATAAACTCGCGCTACAGTACTTCTGTTGCCGGCCCGATGTTAACAAGCTACGGTAGACCATGTACCTCGAAGACAGGACCGTACGACTACAGCTTTGGGACACGGCCGGCCAAGAACGATTCCGCAGCTTGATTCCGTCTTATATCCGTGATTCTAGTGTCGCCGTTGTTGTATACGATGTGTCAAGTAAGAGTATCGTGGCAGCTTGGCAGCTGGTAAATGGCTGACAGCAATTGATTAGACGCGAAATCTTTTCAAAACACAAAGAAATGGATCGACGATGTTCGAGCTGAGCGAGGCAACGATGTCATCATTGTTCTGGTGGGCAACAAGACCGATCTAAACGACAAGCGCGAGGTCACAACGCAACAAGGTGAAGACGAGGCCAAGAAGAATAACCTGATGTTTGTCGAGACGAGTGCCAAGCTAGGCCACAACGTCAAGCACTTGTTCAAGAGAATAGCGCAGGCTCTACCTGGAATGGAGGGCACAGATGCTGCTGCACAAGCCTCGAGCCAAAGTATGTACACGTGTTTCTACCAAAGGAGTTGATCTAATACGGTGGCAGTAATCGACGTCAAGACCAACACTGCTCAGCAGGCTCAAGAGGGCTGCTCGTGCTAGATGATGTGGAAATGGAATTTCTGTACCGGCCCGAAATTGCGAGCCGTTGAGTGTTGCGGCGACTAAACCCAGCCGCTCGCTGTGGGCGTGTTGTGCATGGCTGGCGCATCTGAGCATAGAGCTGGTTTTATTAGTCCCGAACCAAAAGTACGAGCCTATGATCTTTATACATGTAAACTAATACCATTTTGGCATACACGGATGATGCATTACTTGTGCGAGGCATTATGTGACTTTCAGTGTCTTCTATCGCCCATTGTCAATGAAAGAGCATGGAGCAGCGTCTATTATGCTGCTTTTTGGACCTGGACCTCGCCGGTAGGCAGGCCAAAGTAGGCAGCAATGGGTTTTTGGGCGGGGAGAACCTGGTTCGTCTTAACAGCTTCGTCGCCATTGAAACCATAGAAGAGGCCAATCTCGACGATGCCGGGCAGCTTGATGAGAGCGTCGGCAAGCTTGTTAACTTCCCAGATTCCGCCCTGACCGGTGCCGTCCTGGCCATCCTTGAGATCTTTCGGCAGCAGCAAGGAGGGAAACGGCGCGTCAATGATCCACATGCCATTATCACTCACGCACTCGCCAGCTTTGCTGGGCAAGCCTGATCGCACAGCAGGATTCGTCGAGCCCATGCCGATGAGTCTGGTGAGGACATCGGGCGCGGCCATGGGCAGGACCTCGATGGGAATCGTCTTCCACTTGGTGCAGAGGCGTGGCGACTGTTTGCGCGAGTCTGGAGAATATAAGTTCAGCCTACGTTTCTATTTTTTATGCCTTTCCCATATCTATCATGGCAACGGAGGACAACGCTTACCGGCAACAGCGATGAATTGCTTGGCAGCCGTGGCGACAAGCTTTTCCTGAAAGAGACAGGCGCCGCCGCCCTTGATCAGGTTGAGCTCCTCGTCGACTTCATCCGCGCCGTCAAACGCCACGTCGAGCGCCACGGCCCTGCCATTGACGACGGGACGCTCGTCGAGGTTGTTCATGCGTAAGCCGGCCGCGGTGATGAGACCCTTGGACTGGCTGCCGGTGGGGACAAAGGTCATATCACCGTAAAACGAAGGGCCCTTTGCTTTGATGGCGTCGACGACGTAGACGACGGTGCTGCCGGAGCCAATGCCGATGAACTTGTAAGATGGGAGGAGGTAGTCGTCGACGGCCTGGTAGGCGGCGGCCTTTTTAGACGACTCGATGAGGACGGCAGCGTCGGTGGCCATGGTGCGGGATGGCGGTGGTGACGGACAAGGGAGTCGGGGCGATGTGCAGGGTAGACAGGCTGAATTGGTGCTCTGGCGAGTTGAGCGTCTGGTCTGCGACGAGTATAGTCTGCCGGTATCAAGTTGCGCGGCTACTATGGTGATGGGGGATCGAAATTGGAAAGATGGCGTATGGATGTGATGATTGATGCGGGCAATAAGTCTCATAGAAATTATCCACAGAGCAGGAGTGAAATTGTAACACCAATCGAGAAGAGACGCGGGGCAGTTGCGTAGCAAGCTAGTTTTTTAAGATCGATAAAATCTCGGTAAGCGATTGTAAGCGATTGAGAGCTATTTGCCCGTGGGAATTCTGCAAAAGAGATCCAGTCACATTGAGCAGAGCTGGTAAAGTGGGTGGCTTGTGACGCCATTGCTGTCTGCTCCGGCCGAACCGGGCCCCACCGTTCTGACCTCCGTCTACAAGCAACCTCCAGCCCATCATTCACAGATTTTGTTACGGATCACATGACTTCACACGTGACCTCGGACAATGCCAGCCAATCCTTTGCATTCTTGATCTCGGCAGCTACGGACCAAGTGGGTCTAATTTGATGGCAGATCCCATGCAGCACTCCCAACGCTTGACTAGGTTCTGCCTTTCTTTCATAGTTAATCTTATTACAACTTCCCCTTTGGCCTGATTTCGGAGCACCGACTGTTCTGGAAACCGCAGCGAATTCACAGCCGCCATGTCCAAGTTTACACGACTATACCTGCGCGTGCCGCAACCCACGGTATGTTTACATCTTACGAGCCACCCCCTCTTACCGCACTGGCAGACCTGGTGGAAACTTATTGAACGAGGCTGGCCACGAAGACACGTTTTTGCTAATGGCTTTTCTCGACGCCGGATAGACGCTGTTCGGCTGCATCAGCCTGCAGACGGGCACGGAGCTCATCTCGCTGGCGCTCGTGTTCAACAAGGTGACGGGCGTGTACGGGCTCCTTGCGATCCTGACTGGGTACCAGCTGTCGCTTCTACAACTATCGACGTACGTGTACTCGATCGGCGTGCTCGGGGTGCTCATATTCCTCATTCCGCACATTCGACGACAGAGTCCCTTTGAGTGCCTGGCGCTGGCGTGGGTATACATTTTGGACGCATGCATCAACGCGGCGTACACGGCGGCGTTTGGGCTGGACTGGTACTTTCACAGCACAGCGACCGATTCAGACACGCGGCCATCTGGGCTGTCGAGCACAGTGATGCAGAGCATTGAGGGGCTGAAGAAGGAGAGCGCGATCCATGGCAAGGTGGTGCCGCAGGAGACTGCTATGAGCATGATCTTCATCGTGGCGGTGACGCTGATCCGGGTCTACTTTAGCCTGGTGGTGATGGCGTACGCGCGACAGGCGCTGCAAAAGTACATGCAGCTGATGATTATGGAGGGTCCCGGCGTGGACGACTACGACGGGCCGTTTGCGCCGGACCTGCCAGACGGCGAGGGCAGGAGAGGAAGGCTGGGCCGCGTGATGGTGTCGTTTGGGCGGACGTACTGGCTGGGGCATCTGGAGGATAATGGATGGAGCGGGAATAGCAACAGGCAGCGCAAGATCAACGAGCCGGGCACGCTTGCTGGCGAGGTCTAAGTATGGGCTTGGGTATATGTTGTGCTAGCGGGACAGAGTTGGATGCTTGCCCAGCCCTATGGATCCCGCAATTGAGTTGAGACCACGCCAGCTGGCAATGTAAGATACAAGGGTTGTCACGAGCGTGCAGAAAGCAGCGAGAGACGATGAAGACTGGGAGGGCTCATCTCGGCGACAGCGATACACGGAGGCGTTGGCGCATTTGATTTTCACAGCTGGTAAGTATTGTATAGTTGCAGATATCCGTTGGAGTCGATTTCTTGGGTTGAAGAGTTGATGCATGCGACAAATAATAGATTGGGTATATTTAATCACAAACTGCGAGGTTCCTCGTGAGGCTAGAGTAAAGTAAATGTGGGTCAAGTTGCCGTTGTTGTTTGGAGTACGGAGTACTTCTGTCGGTCCTACTGGTAACTTTAAGACAGTGAATGACACGAAGGCGAACCAGGGTTAGATGACGCCATTACGACCCTGGGAGTCGACATGATGGGGGAGAAAGCGCTCGCAGCAAAGTGGCGGACAGGATTGGATGTGGTGCGCTGGTGATGAGGATATTGGGGGCTGTGGTGGATCTTGCCGGCGTTCGGAGAGAGATGGAACGGAATTTTTGATGATGGGCTGAGAGGTTATTTTCTCGGTTCGTCGGTGGTTGAGACCATGCCGGAAGTCGGGGTGGGAAAGTGTATTGACGGGGGCGGAGGGGAGCAGAGTCGGGACAGAATAGAATTGATGGACATTATTTAATGATGTTTGGTGTTGATAATTCCATCAATACTGAGTCCTTTATTCTTTTACTTTATCTTGCAACTGCTAGAGCCGAGAGTATAAAAGGAAGCATCTTATTTGGAGTTGGTTGTGGTTGGCGGGCGATTTGTGGTTGGCGAATGACGGGGCGCCATTTATAATCCAAAAGCGGCAATGCTACGTTGGACGATGGAGGGCGGAGCCAATACTATCAGTAACTTGGATGATGGCAACAGTTGTAAACTACCCAGAAAAAAGAACAAGCTGTAATCCGTAATTTTTTATTTTTTTTATACATGTCAAGGCAGCCGGAACGATGCTTAGCCGTGTCGTGTGTTGTCGACGAATTAGTTTATTAGTTGGCAACGCAAGAAAAAGCACGTACAATGCACTAGGCAATCACGCAATCCAGAGAAAACTGGCTGACCTGCGGGGAATGGGCATTTATCTTGAGGGCTACTGGGCGACGAGGTTCTGGAGGGGATCCACATGCGGCGACGACTGAATTTAGTGCTTTCTACTTTTGTACTGTCATAGGCGGTTTCGGCGGTGCATTTCCCATTGCTTTGGGGGGGAATCTGCCCTTCTTCTTTGGTCTCCTCTCCAGTGTGTCTCCACCACAGCAAACTCCCCCAGCAATTGCAACCACGAGTCCACACACAGCACAAGCAAGCCAGAGGCCATCAAGCCTCCAAGCGGGCTCGCTCCCTCGCTCGCCATGTGCCAGCCGTCCGTTCCAGAAAGTCTGATTTTCCCATGACCAGTCCCCTATTTTTTTTTTTCTTTCTCTTCTTTAATCTTTCCTCCTCTTACCTTTTCTTTTCTTTTTTCTTTTTTTCCCTTTGCTCCTTTTTGCTTCCCATTCTTCCACAATTGTCGTGTTGCTGCCCTTTCCGTCACCGAGGGACAAGCACACTGCAACCATGGAGGCTGCTCAGCACAAGGTGCGCACGCCAGAAGAGGCCGGTACGTCGTTTGCTTCAGCGCCCACCCCCAACCGGCAAACGCAACACCAACATGCTAACAAAACCACATAGTCGCCAGAATCGCCTATCTCGCCTCCGACGTCGTCGTCTCTGTACAGCCCTCTCTAGCATCCGATTCCGAGTTTTCTACCCATCTCAAGCGATATGCTGCCCGCAAGGACCGTAGCCTCGTCGCTGCCGGCGCTGGCGCTGTCCCCCATGTAAGTCCTCTGCGTTTGCCCACCACCACCTATTTTTCACCTGCTTCCAACGCGTGCACGACGACCCGAAGCACGTCACCCGATGACCCGAACCAACCCATCTGGCATTCGGTCTCATACCCTCTTACCCCCTCAATTGAATCATACTCGCTTTGAATTGCATCACTAACCCTCCCACTCTCACAGATCCTCCCAGTTCGCCACAATGCTGACCCGCTGCTCTCCGTCTTTTCCCCGATCCGTGCCGGCAAGCTCGTCTCCGTCACCGCGCCCTCCTCGGTGCTGCTGCCCGGCATAACCCACCTTTACAAGCTGGCCGACTACCCCGTCGTCCTGCACATCGCCCTGCAGCAGCCCCGCCGCGCCGCCGACTATTCGGTCATCACCGCCATCCGCAACGCCGGCTGGACCTTTGTCCAGTCCGAGGCCCTCCAAGATGCTCAGGACATGGCCATCACCGCCCACGCCCTCGCCGTCCGCACCGGCAAGGGCGTCGTCCACTTCTTCGCCCCCGAGACCTCGGCCCGCGACGCTCCCATTGACGTCGAGGATCCCGCCGTCGTCGCCAACCTGCTCGACCTTGACAGCGTGCGCCGCTTCCAGTCCGGCTCCGTTTCGGCTAGCGGCTTGTACGCCGACGACGGCCACGTCGCCGTCTCGTCGGACCATCCCGATGTGAGCCTCAGTAACGGCGCCGGTAGCGTCGCCAACTTGCGTCCGCACCCGAGCGTCGTCGATGCCTCCAAGCTTACCTCGGCCGGTACGTCTGTCAAGTCGAGTCAGCCCAGCGAGCCTGGCAGCCCCGGCGCTGCCTCCTCCGTCGCCACCACCGTCGAGTCTGCCCCGCCCCCGGTCACCTCCGAGGACATTTACACCTGCGCCACCCGCATCTGGGCGAGCCTCTACTCTGCCGTCGGCCGCCAGTACAGCGCATTCGAGTACACCGGCCCCGACGACGCCGCCAACTGCCTTTTCATCTTTGGCGCCGACACGGCCACCTTTGCGCACGTCATCGACAATGCCAAGCCCGATGAGATTTTTGCCCGCACCGGCATCGTCACACCGCGCCTCTACCGGCCCTGGCTCGGCTCCAAGCTTGTCGACGCCTTGCCCGCAACCGTCAGGCGCATCGCTGTCCTCGAGCAGATTCATCGCAGGACCACCAAATGGGGTCCGCTACTCATCGACGTCGTCTCCTCCGTCAAGAGCGGGCCCGGCGGCGTCGAGACTATTGTCGGCCACCAACTCGGCTACATTGCCGCAGAGGCCGCCGACCAGGCCCTCCGCGGCATCCTCCAGAATCTCACCTCCGACGCGCCCCTCCAGAACCTCGAGGTCGGCGTCCGCGATACCCCATCCGCCGCTCAGCGCGGCGACCATGCCCTGTCCGTGCCTGCGCTCGAGACGGCCTATTCCAAAATTCTCGACCAGCTCTTTGGCAAGCGTACCTACATTGCCAATGCGCTGCGGTCCCAAAACACGGGCCTCTCGTCCACCGTCGCCGCCACCCCCGAGTTTGGCTTCGGTTCGCTGATTGCCCGCAAGCACCTGCGTAAACATTTTGTGAGCGAGGTCAAGGCGGCCGCCAAGAGCAGCGACTTCATCACCGACGGCCCCAAGAACTGGCTTGCCAAGTGGGCCGTCGTCGCGGACGATCTGTCAAAGTCGACCGAGATTGCCGACGATGTCATCTCGCGTCTGCAGACTGACGGCTCGCCCATCGCTCAGAAGCTGCTCAAGAAGCAGGGTCTCTTCCGCAAGGAGTCCCTGTGGCTCGTTGGCTCCGACGCCTGGTCCTATGACCTCGGCAACTCTGGCGTGCACCACGTCCTCGCTTCTGGCGAAAACATCAACATGCTCATCATCGACTCTACCCCCTACTCTGAAAAGTCCAACGCCGACGCCAACCGCCGAAAGAAGGATATAGGTCTCTATGCCATGAACTTTGGCAACGTCTACGTCGCCTCGACTGCCGTCTACAGCTCTTATACCCAGGTCCTTCAGGCCATGCTCGAGGCGGACAAGTTTGACGGCCCCTCTGTCGTTCTGGCCTACCTACCCTACTTTGGCGAGTCTGACTCGCCCCTCACTGTCTTGCAGGAGACCAAAAAGGCCGTCGACGCCGGCTACTGGCCCCTGTACCGATGGAACCCCAATAACGAGACAAAGGGTGAGCCCAATTTTGCGCTCGACTCGGAGCTGATCAAGAAGGAGCTCAAGACGTTTCTCGCGCGCGACAACCAACTTACCCAGCTCATGAACAAGGAGCCCCAGTTCGCAGCCAGTCTGGCCCAGGACTATGGTACCGAGGTGCGCGCGCAGCAGAAGCGCAAGGCCAAGGACGCATACAACCAGCTGCTCGAGGGTCTGCTGGGAGCCCCTCTCACCATTCTCTACGCCTCGGACAACGGCAACGCGACGTCTCTGGCCAAGAGGCTTGGTAACCGAGGCCGCGCTCGAGGTCTGAAGACGACGGTTCTTGCCATGGAGGACTATCCCCTCGAGGACCTTGCTACCGAAGAGAACATTGTCTTCCTCACCTCGACGGCTGGACAAGGAGAGTTTCCTCAAAACGGTCTAGCTTTCTGGGAGGCCATCAAGGACAACACCGATCTTGACCTGGCCACTGTCAATTACTCCCTCTTTGGCCTTGGCGACAGCCACTACTGGCCCCGCAAGGAAGACAAGATCTACTACAACAAGCCAGCTAAGGACCTAGACCGCGTCCTGACCAACCTCGGCGGCAAGCGCCTCGCTGATATCGGCCTCGGCGACGACCAGGATCCCGACGGCTACCAGACGGGCTACGCCGAGTGGGAGCCCAAGATCTGGCAGGCCCTCGGCGTCGACAACGTCTCCGGCCTCCCAGACGAGCCCCCGCCCATCACCAACGAGGACATCAAGCTGGCCTCCAACTTCCTCCGCGGCACTATCCTCGAGGGCCTCGCCGACACGTCCACGGCCGCCATTTCGGCCGCCGACCAGCAGCTCACCAAGTTCCACGGCACCTACATGCAGGACGACCGTGACGTGCGCGACGAGCGCAAAGCGCAGGGTCTCGAGCCCGCCTACTCCTTCATGATCCGATGCCGCTTGCCGGGCGGCGTCTCGACCCCGCAGCAGTGGGTGCAGATGGACGACATCGCCAACGAGCTCGGCAACGAAACGATGAAGCTGACGACGCGTCAGACGTTTCAGTTTCACGGCGTCGTCAAGGGCAAGCTCAAGCCCGCCATGCAGGCCATCAACCGCGCGCTCATGACGACGATTGCCGCCTGCGGCGACGTCAACCGCAACGTCATGTGCAGCTCGCTGCCCACGCAGTCCAAGTACCACCGCCAGGTCTACTCGTGCTCGCAGAAAATCAGCGACCACCTGCTGCCGTCGACAAACGCCTACCACGAGATTTGGCTGACGGAAGATGACGGCGACGACAAGAAGAAGAAGACGCAGGTCGCCGGCGAGGCCGTCCAAGACTTTGAGCCCCTGTACGGACCGACCTATCTCCCGCGCAAGTTCAAAATCACCATTGCCATCCCTCCTCACAACGACACCGACGTCTACGCGCACGACATTGGGCTGATTGCCATCAAGGGCGCAGACGGCAACCTCGAGGGCTTCAACGTGCTGGCCGGCGGCGGCATGGGCGCCACGCACAACAACAAGAAGACGTACCCGCAGACGGGCCGCATGTTTGGCTACGTCGCGGCCGCCGACGTGCACATTGTCTGCGAAAAGATTATGCTGGTGCAGCGCGACCATGGCGACCGCAAGAACCGCAAGCACGCGCGTCTCAAGTACACCATTGACGACATGGGCGTCGACGTCTTCCGCGGCAAGGTGGAGGATCTCTGGGGGGCCACGTTCCAGCCCGCCAGGCCGTTTGAGTTCCAGTCCAACGTCGATACGTTTGGCTGGGTCAAGGACGAGACGGGCCTGAACCACTTTACCTTTTTCATCGAAAACGGGCGCATCGAGGACACGCCCTCGTTCCAGATGAAGACGGGCCTGCGCGCCATTGCCAAAGTCCACAAGGGCGAGTTCCGCCTCACCGGCAACCAGCACCTCATCCTCAGCAACGTGCACGACGACGACCTCGCCGCCATCAAGCTCCTCATGAAGAAGTACGCTCTCGACAATGTGCACTTTTCCGGCCTCCGCCTCAGCTCCTCGGCCTGCGTCGCCTTCCCCACCTGCGGCCTCGCCATGGCCGAGTCGGAGCGCTACCTGCCCGTGCTCATCACCAAGCTCGAGGACTGCCTCGCCGACGCCGGCCTCCGCCAAGACTCCATCGTCATGCGCATGACGGGCTGCCCCAACGGCTGCGCGCGGCCCTGGCTCGCCGAGGTCGCCTTTGTCGGCAAGGCCTTTGGCGCGTACAACATGTACCTCGGCGGCGGCTACCACGGGCAGCGCCTCAATAAGCTGTACCGCTCGAGCATCAAGGAGCCTGAGATCCTCGACATTATGAGGGGCTTGCTGCGGCGCTATGCAAAGGAGAGGGAACAGGGGGAAAGGTTTGGCGATTGGTGCATACGTGGCGGTGTGATCAAGGCGACGACGGACGGGACGAATTTTCACGATGACGTAGCGGAAGAGGATGAGGAGGAAGAGTAAAAGAATAATATTTTTCTTCTTCTTCTTCTTCTTCTTCTTCTTCTTCTTCTTCTTCTTATTTCCTTGTGTGTGAGTGTTGTGATTTGGGAAATGACATGGCAAGCTGACGTTGGTCAAATTGCGTTCACGCACGTTTTTTTTTTTTTTTCTTTTTAACAACTTCTTGTTTATATAGAGATTGAAACATCAAAGAGCAACGATAACAGTCGGTCGGGCGCACATATGTATATGATGATTTTGTTTCATTCTTCACTCCTTCCATTTTTGCATTTCATCTAGCAGAAAAGTTAAATAATTTTATCAAAAAAAGGTTTCAAGATATCAATGGTTGCATAACATGTCAACTTGTCCAAAATGGCTCATGCAATTTTTTCATTCAAAAGCTCATTTCCTACATTAAACCCTCAGAAAATCTTGTATATCATCCAGATTTTTTTAACGAGGTTCTCGTCGTCCAACATATACAACTCAGCTTCCACACCGCAAAGCAATTAAGTAAACAAATGCAGCAGAAACTTGTCAAAAACACCAGCCCTGTAAATCACAAACAAGCTCTCTCAATCACAACGATCGGTGATCAATGGATATACAACAGATAAATAGGTGGAAGCTGCGTGTCAGTACAATGTGGCAACTACCCCCCACTCAACGCTTCAAGCTGCTGCCGACGCTGCTGACGCTGCTGCCGATGCTGCTGCCGATGCTACTCGCTGCTTCGCTCATCTTTTCGCCCCAGCCGCCCATCCACTTAGGTGTCTTGAGGCTCATCCGCATTCTGCCTTCAACAATCATGTTGACGAGGTTGATTATGGCAAATGTGGTGGAGCCAATAGCGCGGAACACAGCAAGGGCCGCGACGCTCCACAGGATGAAGCGCAGGTAAAAGTTGTCGCCAATGCCCTTGTTGCTGTAGATTTCCGACACGGCCATGGCAAGAATACCGTTGGCTACCATCCACGTTACAACCATATAGGTACGCACGCTCTTGTAGTAGTCCTCCTGAAGTTGCGACTCGCTGATGCCGGGTTTGGAAACGACGACACGATCACGAAGGTTGCGCAGCGCCTCGTCATAGCCGCTGTCGATATCCAGCTGCTCGCTGGGCATCTCTAGCTCGACCGTCTGGCCCTTTCCAACCGCGCCACCGAGATCAGTCTTGATAACGTTGTCACCCTTGGTACCCCACGTGATGTCGTGCGTATTGCAAAAAGCATACACTTGCAGCGTGCAAATGTAGCTTGGCAAAAGCATAAAGTATTGCAGAGAGGAGGTCATCATGTGCCAAGGATCCAGGTACACTATTGACATCAAAATGTATAGACCAACTGTCGAAGTGAGCGACACGATCAAATTGGTAAAAACATTGTTGCCGATATTGAATTTGTGTAAATTCGTCTTGTCCGTCAGCTGGCGTATTACAATGTAGAGGACTGCAAATGTAGTATACGCCATAATGATGGCGTAGATGATCATGCTGGCCAGATACATTTTCTTCGCACCCTGCGGTCTGTTTCCGAGGGACAGGATAAATTGTGTAGCAATCAGTAAAACACACGTGTATCGTAGAATGATGAAGATGACAGTTCCTATGTTGTGGCCGAAGGGATCAACCTGCTTTTCCGTTAAACCGCCGGCGACAAAGAAGAAAGTCAAGTAAAAGTTGGCGAGAGAAAAGTAGGTGAACATGAGCTGGCAGCCCTGGTAGACGAATTCTGTGTAGAGGAGGATCTTGCGCGCAATGGTATGATCAGTGGCAATAATCTGTCTGAAGTTGACGAGAGAGTATACGGCAGCAAAGAATGCACCGTTGAGCCATCGTCGACGCTGGGAGATGAATTCGGGAACAGAATCTGGATAAGGTTAGCAATGGCGTCTCGGATTAAAAAAGAAATTATGGCTTACCTGGAACATCGGTTTCACCAGTGCAGCCCTTGACGTATTTCAGAACCCAACGCTCGCCTCTCTTGGCAACCAGCTCCCAGCAGAGGATACGATCCTCGGCAAGATACATGTTGGCCGTGAAAACATCCGCATGTTGGCCGTGAAGTGTCTCGCCCTTGAAGTATTGGCTAAGGGGGCCGTGCCCATGCTCATCATTTTGCAGAGCGTGATATCGGTAGGCGCTGAGTGCACCGGGGAGCACAGTGATGTAGCCAAAAACGGACTCGAGAGGCTTGTCCAGAATGTTGGACATTTTGTACTCAAAGTTCTGAGAAGCAACGAGAGGGTTGAGCAGACTGGAGCCGTACTTTCCCTTCATGGCCTTGATCTCACCGCATGCGCCGGCCACGTTAGAGTCGGTATCAAAGGCCTTCCAAAGGTGGTAGAGTGAATTTCCGCCAGGGCGGGTACCAACGTCGAGCAAAATGCAGATATTGGGGTTAAGTGCCCGGCCAAAGGCGTTGAAGAACCATCTGTGAGAGTTGAGCTTGCCACGGTTCTTTTCCTTTAGACAGAAAATCATCTGGCAAGGGACAATGCCCTTCTCAGCACCCTTGAACTTGAGATCCGAGTCAAGAGACACCTGAGTGGTGTACTCGTAAACATGAGCTTGGACGGCGCGATTGTTGACAAAGTTCTTGGCGATACCGTGTTGGAAGACACCCATTGCAGCAAGGGCATCAAGTGTACGGGGGTGGATTTTGGGGCGACCATCGCAAATAATGCAGACGACAATCTTGTGCCAGCCAGTCTCGCCCCAAGTTCGCGAACGAGATCGGGAGCAGAAATGTGAAATATTCTTCATGACAGCGTGCATGGTACGCGTGAAGCAGATTTCGTCCTCGTTGTACATGGTAATGCAAATGAAGAGTTCTGTTTCTCGAGTAGTTCGGCCGATGGATTGTCTGAGATGGTATCCTCTCTCAACAAAGTCATCAGGGTCGCAAGTGACGGCGGTATATCTCATGTGAGTGAATTCGACCTCGTCACGGCGCGGCAAAAAACTGTACAGAATCGTGGGAATTTTGCACTCGAGAACCAGCTCACCGTTGATGAGCTGGACTTCCTTTCGCGACATCTGAGGGGCGCGAACACCTCGTCGCTCCTGGGCACCGTCGGGCGCAGGTCCATAGCGTTCAACTTTTTCGAAGTCCTCCTCATCCCCTCCATCGAGAGTATCTTGAGACTCTGAGTGAAAAGAGTCGCGAGTTGTCGGGAGAGGACGCGAGTCGCTGAGGTCGGAGCCGGGGCCAAAGACATCGTCGCCGTCTAGTGGAATATTTACTGTGGCGTCGTCGGCAAAGGCTTGTGAGTCGCGAGTTGAGTTGGAAAAGAGAGGGGCAGGAGGTAGCGGACGTCTTGGACTGCCGCCATATTTGGAGGATGGTGTGCCTGGTCGTGGGCTACCGTTCAAGTCGGAGGGCTCGAATGAGAGATTGGTGGGCGGCGGACGTGAAAACTCGGAGACTCTTGAGGACGGAGTCCATGGTCTCTGCGGCGACCCGGCGTCTCTATTGGCAAAAGGCACGTATGTTGAGTCCGGGGGAGGCATAGCTCGCGATGCGTCCTTGATTGAGCTTTCTCGAGATGGAGACGATGTGACACTGGGCTGATATGCGTGATACGATTTTCGAGCTGAAGTATCGCTGAAAGTACTAGAATCAAAGTATTGTTAGCGCCAATTTGTGGCTGATGAAGAGTATGGTAGTGACTTGAAGACGGGAGTGCCTCTGCTACTTGGCAAAGAGGGTGGTTGCAAGGTCGCATCGCCATCAGCTCGCTGGAGCTTTGGCGCTGAGTTCATGACTGAAGAACCTTGTTTTTTGGACAAAGCCTGCGACGACGGTGCAGAGACATGGCAAGTCTGTGGGAGGTGGAAGCGCTCGCTTGGCTCATTCGGTAGCTTCGGGAGAGCCTGTAGCAGCTTTGCAGGCAACTTGAGGGCGGGCAATTGTGTGTCGGAGGTGTTGAGATTTGGTTTCTTTTGCAGCTTTGCAGCATCTGGTCTGATGGGAAGTTTGGACAAGGGCGGAATCTGGGGTTTGGGCTGTGATTGCGGAAGTGACTGGTTTGCGAGCGTCATACAGCGCGAGTCTTGATCTTGACGCAGGAAACCATTGGATGGAACTGTGACTGATTTCTGCCTGGTTGCCGGCCAAAATTGCGAGGGACAACGCGGCGATTGTGATGGAAGGCAGGTGGTTGCGCGGTTCTGGAGTACATACTGTCTGAACTCGTCCATGGGAGATTCCACCGAGGTCAATAGTCTGACGGCTGCTGAGTTGGTGCCGTTGGGTGTATCATGGTCGTCGTCGTAAGTGTGAAAGCTGTAGTCGGGCGGCCGAGACGGGGTATTTGGGCGATCCATTGTGTTGACTGAGCTGAAGCTTGTTTGAGCTCGTTGTGTCTGGAATGTTGATGCGGCTCAGCCAAGACAGCTTGTGGAGGGGCGGCGGAATGGACAAACGGTGGTAATAGTTGGTTAGATGAGGGAGGACTAGTTGGATGATTGAGTCAAGAGTCAAATGAGAAAATGCAACGAGAACCAGTCTCGCGAGAGAAAAGCATCAACGAAAAAAGAAATGACATGCAAACATCAGGACTGACAGCTGCAGATGATGAGATGAGACGAGTTGGCTGGTGTTGATATCACATTACCTACGCACTCACACTCAAAGGCACTGCCCCGTTTGCTCTGTCCTTTGTTTGGTTTGCGGACAATAGTGGCGGGAGCTAGCTGGTTGACGGGGCAACAAATGCAGTGACGCGCGCGCATCTCATGCAAGGGACCGTCACCACATGGTTTTATTTTTCAAGCCAGGCCGAATGAATGCTCCGATGCCGTCATTGTAAGTCGCTAAGTAGGACCCTGACAAAGGATTGACGCCGTGAGGTGATTCATTGTCCGTATCTGGGGTGGCAGTGTTGGCTGTCAAGAGACGTCACCATAACCCTCCAGGTTAGGTCATGATACTGCGAACTTGACGCTGGCGGCACACCACAACAGGCCATGCAAGGCAGTTATGGATTAAGAAGAAGAAAAAAACTCATAACTGTAAACAATGGCTCTTCTTTTTCTTTTCTTCGCCTCTTCTGACTACATTTTGGGTTGTGGTGCCCGCTTTTCTCCTCACCCCTCATTCGACCTCGTCATCGTGCCAATCAAACAGTAAATAGCTGGGCATCACCCGTTTTCGGTAGTCACCATAATGGTGTCATGTACCTCATATCATGCCACCGCTTAGCAAACCTTGGACCTGACCAATCGTTCAATTGACTCCGTTACTCATAAAGAAAAAAAAAAAAAAAAAAAAAAAAAGGATTGACGTTTTTACCGACGGCTGCGCCCACTGACTCGCCACCCAACTTTCCGAATCTTGTCGGCCCGACATCACCAAAGTAGCAACTACCTTTACTAGTAAACCACCGTCAGGCGACCCGATCGTGGGGCAACCTCCTCCAGCAGTCACCGTTCCCCAGCTTTTCTCGTCTCAACTCCGCCAATTCACCTTTTGCCGAGCCTACAAGTCGGACATATTTCATGCTTAAAAGCTTCTCGAAGCCACTCCTTATTCGAAACATGTTTCCTCACTTTCTTCACTTTCCAACTTTGAACCCTGCTTCACTGCGTCTCTCCTCGCTTCCATCATGCATTGGTTGCGGTCCATCTCGCTGGTCGGCACCTTGAGCCTCGTTAACGTCTGTCTCGCTGCCAATACCACACCGACCTCGAGCAACTCCTCTGTATCGACCTATGTCGACCCCAATGTGCCCACCGGTGTGCCCATCGTCGGCGACTATGGCGGCCGCTATCGTCCACAAATTCACTTTTCTCCACCCAAGCATTTCATGAATGATCCCAACGGCATGTTTAGAGATGAACTAGGTATATGGCACCTCTACTATCAGTACAACCCCACCGGCATTGTTGCTGGGAATCAACACTGGGGCCATGCCACTTCAGAGGACCTCTACCACTGGGTAAACCAGCCCATTGCACTGTTTCCTCCTAGAAAGACTCAGTACATCTTCTCTGGCAGTGTCGTTACTGACCCCAATAACACGTCCGGATTCTTCCCGAACCAAAAGAACGGCGTCGTCGCAATCTACGTGAGTTTTCTTCTTTTGTTAATATCGATGGATGCTATTGCGCAGCTTCTGACAGCAGCAGACGCTAGCCGAGTATGGCGAAGACGGGAGTCCTGGGCCTCAAACCCAGGCTATTGCATACTCTGATGACAATGGATACACATTCACGCCGTATCAAGGTAATCCAGTCATCCCGAGTAACTCTTCGCAGTTTCGCGATCCAAAGGTCATCTGGTACAAGGACCACTGGGTGCTGGTCATAGCCTACGCCCAAGACTACGAAATCGGCATCTTCACCTCTCCAAATCTCAAGGAGTGGACGCATGCTAGCAACTTTTCCCACACTGGTCTCCTGACCCTGCAATGGGAATGCCCAAACCTTGTGCAAATGCCATACCTGGATTCAGATGGCAACAAGCACGACGACATGTGGCTGCTAGCTATTAGCGTGAATCCAGGAGCGCCGCTCGGTGGCTCCATCGCTCAGTATTATCCCGGCCACTTCAACGGTACGCATTTTGAGGCCGTCGACAATGCTGCTCGGATCGCGGATTTTGGCAAAGACAACTATGCTGGCCAGTTCTTTTACACCATGGCCCAAGATGAGCTCCCCATCTACCTGGGCTGGGCCTCAAACTGGCAATACACGCAGGCAGTGCCTACCGGCGAGGAAGGCTGGCGGAGCGCCATGACGGTTCCTCGTCGCTCCTATTTAACAAAAGCAAAGAGGATCGGCTGGAAGCTTGTGACGGAACCGTACAATTTGGAACCAGTCATGGGCCCGCAGCTGGCTAGCAACATGAGTCTGGTCAATGGCAGCCTCACCGTTGACTTTGCTAGTGTTAATTCAAACGCGCTCTACTGGGAGGCGAATATCACGGGTCTCCCTCAAACCGGCATTTCCCAGTCAGCAACGCTCAATTTTACGTTCATTGCGCCTCAGACGGGCGAGTTTGTGCGCGGCGGCTACTACCTCGGCGGTGACACCCCGTTCTTCATAGACCGCAGCGGCGCCAAGGGCTTTGATAATGTCTTTTTCACCGACAAATTCTCGACAAATAGCCTAATTGACGGAGATTCGTGGCGCATGAGCGGCATTATTGACCGATCTGTTCTCGAGGTATTTCTCGACGGCGGGATCGAGAGTGCGACTGTCACGTACTTTGCGACGCAGCCACTCACTTTGATGGTTCTGGGCACGACCGATATGCCCAATGGTGCCAATGTCAGCGTCAGCGTGCACGCCTTGGAGAGTGCTTGGACGAGGATGGCCAGCGAGGGTGATGGGTTGGTACATGGCAACCAGACGACAAATGGGACCGCTAGTGCGAGTAAGAATCGGTTGTTTGGCGCCTTGTAGAGGCCAGGTCGCAAATTTGTACATTGATGAGACGGCATACGCTTACCGGCCGCTATGTGACGTGACGATGTATATACACACTCCTTCTGATAATGTCTCACAATTATTCCCTGTGCGTTTGCCCTTGGCTTCGATGGTGTGACGGGACCGGCTTCGATGGTGTGACGGGACCGCCTTGGTAAAAGCGAGGGACATTTACCTAGGTCTCAGGCAGTAGCACCAGTAAAAGACGTCTGGATCTGTCGCTCTCGACTTTGGCGTCGGTATCTTGGATAGCACCTCGACCTCAAACGGCAGATTGCTCAGCCGGAACCGGTCAGCCGAGAAACTCAGTGCTATCCACGCCCCATCGGGCCTGATGCATTGGTACACGCCATCACACATCTTGCGCAGCGCATCCTCGCCGCCGCACGAGACGGCGTCGCAGGTGCTCTTATCCAGCGCCAGCTGAAACTCGCACCGCGGCTCGCCATCCACCTCGTCGTCGTCGTCGTCGTTGTCGTCGTTGTCGTCGTTGTCTGACGCTGCAGCGGCCACGAGATCCTGCGGGAGCCGCGTCGCGTCCGCCACGGCATAGCGCAGGCGCACGTCGCCAAAGACGCGCCGCTCGAGCGCCCGCCCGCGGTCGGCCGCCAGCGGCTCGTAGTCGAGGTTGGTGACGCGGAGGAAGCCGCGCCGCCGCAAGTGGTTGTGCAGGTCGCTGGTGCCGGAGCCAATGTGGAGGATCTCGGAGGAGCGGTCGAGGCTGGCGAGAAGGGGATCAATGAGGCGGAGGAAATCCGAGGAGGAGAGAAGCCACTCAAAGGCAGTCTCGGAGCTGAATCGTTGATGCCAGTAAGACTGCTGCTCATAGTCTGCCGCCATTGTGTGATTTGTGCTTGTTGGCCAACCAAAAGAGAAGCAATGAGAGAAGCGAAGCATAAAACAGACAAAAAATCTTCGCATTTGACACATGAAACCACCGAGAAGGCGTTTACATCATCTTCTCCACACCCATGTGGGTAAATGAGTTGGGAATTCATTTCAGAATATCTTCAAGACCAGATCAAAGTCTTTTTCATCTCTTTAGACTTTAATGCTATTGCCAAGCCGCAGACTTGGTTTTAAGTAGTGGCAGGCGAAATCATCCATCGTTGGCCGATGTGAGGGCATTCACAGATCCTCAATGTGCAAGTGGGCCGCGATGCTGGGAGATGAACTCTCAGCAAGTGGGTGATGGAAAACTTTTTTTTCATAAGCTTGTTATCAATCTAATCTTTACTTTTCTCTTTACTTTTCTTTCATTATCAAATTTAACTTCCCCGTATTTCTCTAACCTTGTAATGTTAAGCTTATTGATTATCTTTATTTTTAGAATATTCTTTGCGACTCTTTGATTGGTGTTTTCTTTGGTCATCACCCCCGTACCTAGACGAACCGAGTTTTGCCCAATTATAACAATGTTGCCACATGGCACGGAAACTCCTAATCTCCATAACTATAATACACGAATTTCGAATCTATTTTGATATTCCAGGCATCATCATTCCCCCCAAACTCAAACTTTCATATCCTTTTCGGGCGTCCTGTTCGTCGTTGGAAGGGCTAATTTGGCCTTTTCACTCTGCACCACTTTTGCCCACGCATATACGATGCCACTGACAAACGCAATGAAAACAGCGGAAACGCTGCCCAGAGTAACGGGCGCGCCGAAAAACAGAAAACCCGTGACGGCCAGGGGTAGCTTGTTGAGAGCACCAACCATGGAATACGTCGTCGAGGAAGTGACGCGGATGCACCAGGCAGTCGTGTAGGAAATGAAAATGGTACCAAGACCAGAGTAAACCATGCTGATGATGAGAACAGTGCGCGTATCTGGCGGAAAGTTTCTGGTGACGTTTTCGCTCGACCAGTCCTCCAGAAACAGGGATGCCAGGACGAGAACTGGGATAGAAAGCAGGTTGTTGTAAAACATGGCTACGCAGCCGTTAACGTGGGACTTGAAACCCGAAATTTCCAAGAACTTGACTTACTGTCGACGTCGCTAAAGTTGAATGCCTTCATGACCTTGCGCGAGCCGATCAAAAAGGCCGAGGTACAGAAGACGTTGATGCCCATCCACGTGTAGCCAGCCGCCAGCTGCGCCGTGGCAGCCGACGTGTCAACAGAGTGCAAGCCGTTAATCGCCGCTTGAATATCTGCCCAAGCAGCAATGACTGAGCTGAGCACCATCAAGCCAAAGGAGACGAGGATGAGGCGCGAGACTTTGGTGCCGAAGAAGATGTTTTCGCCATACGCAATGACGATGATGGTCAGGTTCTTGAAGATTGTATACACGGGAACGCTGAGATACTGGAGCGATTTGGCGCCGGAATAAATCATGCCGACGAGCAGCACAGACAGTGAGAGCCCTGGAAGAGGGGGGGGGGGGGTGTCTAGTCAGCAACGCGGCGCATCGAGGTTGTCGCGTTTCAAGAACATACATTTTCTGGCTTTGAGAGAGTCGTAGGGTCCCAGTGTAGTGACCATTCCGAAGCGCTTGCCGATGAGCACAGCAGCCAGGCAGACGACGGACTACTCATGCAAGCTTTAGCAAAAGGGCTCCCCGCAAGTCGGACGACTTTAGAGAGAACTTACTTGAACCGTGAGGCAGAAAAAGGTGAGATTCCATGATCCGCCTGAGAATATGTACTTGTTGACTGCCGTCATGCTAATAGATGCGACGCAGTACGCCAAAATAGACGCGTTGGAGTTGCTGATTAGACTTGCCGAGGCAGGCCTCGGGGAGGGACTAATACTGTTGACCGTCATGGCTTCAGCTGGGTGCAAATCTATTGCTCGTTTTTTTTCTTAATAAACGTCGTCGCGTTACAGAGGACACAGGTACGTCTAGTGAAGTTGAGAAGCGCTAGCTAGTCTTCTACCTAACAATGTGATATTCAGACCAGCAGCGTCCTGATCAGAAACAGAAAAGGAGTTACATCTCAGAGATCTGTGAGATTAAAATTTGATGCGATATTAGTCGGTCCGGGCCTTTGAGTGGATATGGATAGGGGCAAGCAGCCTCGTAAGTGGGTGATGGGAGACGCCGCTAGTTGGTTGAATCTGGAAAGCTTATTCCAAAAATATCTACGGATTACGGAGTACTCAATCTTATCATTTACCTTATTTATTCAGTTTTCTTTTCTTTCGATTGACTCTTCTCTGATTCTCTCTCATTTTCTTTGCGCAGGTAGAACCTTTGCACCCCTTTCGTTGTCGTCTTGTTGTTGGCAACGCCACAAATTGTCCAATCACACCTTTGCCCCTAATAACTAGCGGAAAGGCATCAAAGCTTCCTCGGGTCCCGATTGGCGGCGTGTCAGTGGACTAGGCTGCCTAGGCACAGGCAAAATGCCCCAACATAAATGTCACTGACCAATATAGTTGCCAACAGCAAGTTACACGCTGCTGATTGCGGTCACTGAAATTCTTCATGAGGAGCTTGATGGCGGCGAGGTCGTCGTCGTCGTGCAAAACGTTTAAAACATGCATCGTACCGGTACTTGAGCAAGCGAGGAGATTGGGGACCGCTGATACCGTGAGGTTTTGCTTGCTTGCGACCCGCCGCTGCGCTGACAAGGGGGATAAGCCACGAGATCAATGTTTGCTGCATACGTATACTTTGCGGCGCCGAGGATGCAGCACAGCGTGGCAAACACAATCTTCCGAAGACGGCGATTTATTCCTCGACAATTTCTCAGACATTCCTGACAGCCTCATATCATGACGTTGCGGCGACCCTTTCACAGATGACGTCCCGCGTACTAGATTGTTCCAAAGGGAGACTGCAGCAAGGCAGAATCTGGCTATCGAGTAGCTACCCGCACGACGTTGCTACTAGCAAACCGAAATGACAATCTGTAATCTGTACGGATTACTCCGTACCGAGTATAGATTACAAGTTCTGACAGAAGCAACGCCCCAGTGCGGGCGCAGAGGGACGATCGGAGACACGTATGAGCGCCAGAGCTGGCAGGGGCTGGGCTGAACTGAATCTCAGCTGGAAGACAGGGGCACCGCCGGCAATACACTGATCTCTTTGATCATAGGATTGTGCGACGCGGCGTTGATGACGTGGTAAATCGGTCGGGCAACCCGACTGCTGATACACAGAAGAGTGAGTGCTGTTTCAACTTATTAGGCGCACGAATTCTATGCACGCATGGAATCTGAGTAGAGTTGACGCTCAAAACCAGCCAAAGTCATTCGATTCATTTCTTGCTCCGGCTCCTGTCGTGAACTAAAACCCACTAGTTGCGGATTGACCACTTTAGCTCAGTAGCCTATTTAATAGGCTTGTCCAATTGCTAGATTATGGCCTAATTTTGACCGTAGCTTTTACGACCATGCCATGCTATTTATGTAGATCTGAAAAGTCAGAAAGGGTAAGCTCCGATATTCGTGGGTAGAGGGAGGAGCACTCAGTATAAATTATCCGTACCTGATGCTATAAACCGCCAGGCCATTCATGTCAGCGAGAGGCCCCAGTAGCGGTATTATATGTATAATGTAGGAATAGCCTCCTGTGTCAACTATTTGAACTAATCAGGTCAGTACGGTGGCCGGCGGGTGACAAAACACATCGCCGGTGCCTAGGAAGTGGCTCAGACTAGAAAGCATCAAATATTAAAGCTCAACACGGAAAGTCCATATAAAACTACGCATATATACGTAGTGGCGCTGGTAGAATTTTATGATGTTTATTTTATAATTAATCAGCGCTATGCGAGGGAAAATTCGCCGATTTTGCTGGCACGTCTGGTAGAGCACCGGCGGTCTGTTT